>LNAC01000894.1:271472-308201 GCA_002007465.1 Ailurus styani
AAAAAAAAAAAAAAAAAAAAAACTGATCATCTCCTTCCCCAAACTACAGTAGTACCCATAAAATTTTGCATTCAATCTTCAGGATCTACAGTCCTTCCCCCCAGGCTAATTCATGCATGCTCTGGGAATCCCTAAGGACCTTTAGAGGCTGGTTGTATTATTTGGGGAAACTCAAGTATTAAAATGCAAGATTTTCAATTTTAGAATGCTACAGTAAACTGAGGGTGCATATTCAATTCTTTCATTCATTGCTTTAGCCAGAAAATTTTTCTCAAGCTCTTAGCAGATTACAAGCATTGTGTGAGGCAATGAGCATAAAATCCCAACCTCCACAAAGGTCACATATGACAAGAAACAGACATCGCTTGGACCTCTAGGCAACTTTACCCTTCATGATAAGTACAATCTCAGGGAGAGGAACAGGTTAATAATGGCAGAGTCATAAAGCCTTCCACCTCAGGCCCTGCCAAGTCCAAGAGGCAACCCCACCCATTTTTGAGTCAATGCCTATAGTCCCATTTCCAAGTGTGCGCTTATTTCAGTCGTTGTTCTATGACATGGGTGACTGGTCTTTCCATCTGAAATTTTTCTATGTTTGGTCCTGGTGCTGTGAGGTCAAACAAATGAAGCACTTAAACAAGAGGGTCATGGAAAGTTTCACAGAGAAAGTGGTGTTAAAACCAAGATCTCAGTGATGAACAAAATTTACTTTGGGCAAGGGACATGGGAATGGGGTAAATGTGTTCCAAATATTGAGCACGGTTTATCAGAAAGCCTAATGCTAAAATTCAGGTTAACGCATTTGGACCTTTTTCCTTATTAAAAAAAAAAAGGAATGTGAGCTACTGAAGGATTTTAAGGAGAGGAGGGAAGAGGAAGAACTGGCATCATGGACAGATAGGGCCAGTGCAGTTGCACAGGATGAGTACTTGGCTGGTTGGAGTTTAATGCTCCTATAGTTGCTATATTAAAATTCTTTAAAATTCTCTCTTTGAATGTGTTTTCTGTAGATGCAGTTGAATGGGACAGTGGAGCATGTCAGGAGCTTGGAGCCTCTGCTTATGTGTAATCCCAACTCTTGATATCTTCTTGCCTCCTAGGATATGTGCTAAGCCACCTATTTGCTATGTCCTGGTGCCTGGCCCTGCCTAACTCCCTCTCCTGACTTTGCCTCACTATGGCTCCTGCCCTCCACCCAGGGAGAGGAAAGCAGGGGGCCCATGTTCTGCTCTCACCTTCCATTCTTGGGAGGGGCCCGGGTGCACACATGCGGAAGGTTGGATACAGCCTCATGGCATCTTGGGGCAGAGCAAGGCAGTAGCTGTCCCTACCCCAAATTGGCAGCCCCATGGCACACTCAGTAGGCAACCCAAGCAACACAGGGTACCAAGAACATCCCAGTGTGAAGGTTGCAACCCCTTAGGGGGGTCATCATTGGCCATGGGTTGGGACAGCAGACTCTATGAAGAAAGGAGATTAACTTCCCAGTCCCAAGCTAGGGCCCTGTATTTCCCTGATCCTGGCAAGAGCTTTTAATTGCATAAAGATGTTGAACACAGCTGCGATGTCAACGATGTGAATGTAGGTAGCAGTGGGAGTGAGATGGGAGAGCAGGCGGGGAGTTAGGTCGTTTATGAATGTGAGTGACCACAATCTGAAGGAAGTGCCAGGAAGAGGTGGAGGGCTGGATGAACTTGACAGAGCTGGCTGAAAACCAGAGGATTTGGAGACGAAGGAGTCAGATGATTCCACACTTCCGACCTGAGCAACAAGGAAATAATGCTATAATTCTCTACTACAGGGAAGAAACATAAAAGGTTGTGAGTATGGGGAAGGGCACATGCTGGGGAAGGTGGGAATTCAGTTTTTTTTTTTTAAGATTTTACTTATTTATTTGAGGAGAGAGAGAGAGATCACAAGTAGGCTGAGAGGCAGGCAGAGAGAGAGGAGGATGCAGGCTCCCTGCTGAGCAGGGAGACTGATGCGAGCCTCAATCCCAGGACCCTGAGATCATGACCTGGGCCAAAGGCAGAGGCTTTAACCCACTGAGCCACCCAGGTGCCCGGGAATTCAGTTTTGAACACGAGTGTTTGAGTTGTCTATGAACATGCAGGTAGAGATGGCCAGCTGACATTTGGGTGTGAGACTCTCAGAAGTAAGGTCTGCAGGGAAGCCTGGATCTGGGAATCCAGCATATAGAGGAAGCTGAAGGATATGCAGAATGTCTTCTTGAAAAAAGGCTTTCTCCAGGGTTTACCAAAAGGAGATGGTTGTTCTTTCCTCTTCTTAAGAGGAGACTGCTCACTCCCAACCTTTCCTTTAACTGTGGGCCCAGAAGAGGTAAATGCATGAGAATGTTCCTATCTCCCCCTTGCCGTTTCAGGCCACCAACCTCTACCTTCCCATAGAGAGGCTGATGCCCCACAGGTGAGCCCCCCCCAACCCTCCCTATTGTCATCTCTCTTCTCATTAGCTTTAACACTCATAATTGACAGTTTGGGTTCTGAGCTCCCACCATGCCCTCCACCCTTGTGTTCTTGTAAATGATTCAGTCAATATTCCAGTCTTGCAATTTCTTGATTATTCATTATTTCAAAGACCTTCATGATCACTGCACTTGAGCTACCATACCTGTGACCAGCTCACTATAACCCTGAACAACTGTGCCACAGAACACATGGACATCCTGATCCTTCCCCTCCACCCCTAATCTTTCCCCTGTACCCCCTAATCTTTCCATTGGTCTCACTCTCTTGTTCCCAACATACCTCTGCCTTGACTCAAGTGAAACCTGCACCTTACTGTCTACTCCATTTTCTCCAAACCATTGGCTCCTTTTTATTTCCTCTTCTCTCCAGCCTATATCATGTGACTGACACACCATTTCAATCCCTCTCTCACTCATTACATCAAACCTTCTCCCTTGGCTCTCTGCCCCACACACCCTATTCACCTCCAAACTATCCATTAGGTTGCTTGGGAGGGTTCAGTGTGCCTTCTTCACTTAGCTGCCGAGCACGGCTAAATAGATATCCCACTACAGCCCTTGATGTTTTGCCTTCAACTTAGCTGAATCTCACTGGGTCCACCCACATTCTACATGTCTACATGTCAGCTCCTTCTCTTGTTCTCATTAGTGATGAGGTGAGGGAGTCCTTAGTGTTGCTCTCTGATAATGCTGCAAGTGAGCATGGGGTGCTTGAGAACTGATGTGAGAGAGATGGAACCCCTTGAACTCAAAATAAGCAGAGTAGAGAGGTCTAGGGAGGGGTTGGGAGGAGGAGCTAAGAGAGTGAAGCCTGGATAGGAGCTCAGAGACCCAGTTATATGTCCCACTAAGGAGTCCAGACTTTATCCAGACAGTTATCAGAGCCACCTCATGACGTTCAGCCAAAGAGTTACATGATTAGATTTGTGTTGTTAAAAGATGCCTCCATTTTATGAAAGTTGAATCACCAGGCTTGAAAAGACTGAATTAAGGTGAGAGGTGGTGTGGAGGATGGGGGCGGTGTCAAGAGATCCCAAGGAAAGAGAATCAACAGGACTCAGTAACTGACAAATACATGATAAGAAAAAGCCAGGAGTCAGATGAAGACTGCCCAGTTTCAGTGGGGCTCTTCACCATGACAGGGGTGAATATGCTCAGCATTGGGAGGAATAAGCTCAGTTTAAGGGAAGACACTAGCTTCACTTTCTTATCAGCTACTCCTCAATTCACTGCAAGTTAGCTTTTATCTCAACTACTGAACATGCTGTTATTAAGGTTCCCATTAACAGTTGACAAGCTCAGTGATGAGCCCAAGCCTGTATTTTACTTCTCAGAGGCATTGAATATTACTGACCACTTTGACTGATACTAGACAGATCTACTTGGGTGTCTGGTGCCACAAAAAAATTATCAGTTACACCCCCACCCAACTCATCATCTGCTTCCTCGAACCTACTGCTGTCTTGTATTCCTCTTGGGACAGGGCACCCACTCGGGCACTCCTTTCCAGTCAGAGCTCTGCAAGTCTCTCTCATTCACCTCCCTCGTCTCACAGGCTATAAAATTCATTTCCCCACATGTCTTCAGTCTGAACATGCTCTTCATCCACAAAGCCCCAGTCTTGGTTCAGGCACTCATTATTTTTCACCAGGTTACTGCAAGTGTCACTTCCCTGGTCTCACTTGTCCCTTTCTTCTTTCCTTGTCTCCCACCCTGTGACCTGAATTATTTTTTTCAGACGAGAATCTGATTCTGTCCTATCCCTGGTTAGAACCTTTCAATGATCTTTGTAGCTTTCAAGACAAAAGTGGAAAGCCTTAATGTACAGGTCTCTTCCTGATTGGACTGTTCTTACCTCTTCAGCATCATCTCCTGACTCTTCCCCATACCCCATAGAATCCTCTCCCACCTCATCATGCATTTCCCACTTCTGGGGGAACAGAGAGTGGTTACTGTTCTTCTGGCTTGGAAGTGCTTCCCTCGTTTCTTCATCTAGAACTTAAATTCTAGTTAACGCCTACTTGTCCTTCCAAATTCAGCTTATGTCAACAACTCAGAAGCCTTCTCTGAGTCCTTATTCTGAATTCAATGTCTCTCTTCTGGACTTCTTTATCACTGAGGTATTCCTCTGTCATAGAGCTTACCAACAATTCTGTGTAACTATCACTTACCTCTCTGCTTTTCTCTTAAACTAGATTTTGCCCCCCCCATCAAGTATAGTGTCTGGCATATAATAGATGTTCCATAATCAACCATGTAGTAGGGTTGCTAATTCATGTATGGTACCCTTTGATGTGTAGACAAAAATGTAATGATTTTGGTGTGTAAGTAACCTTATCATTTCTTCATGCTCCCATTGAATTGCTACTGGGAAATTTTCAATTAAATGTCTGATCTCATGTAAAGCTTAATCTATCTGATAATTGAAGTTTTTCTTCAGGTAGTGTTCTGCTTCTCTTAAATAATTGTTCATTCTCTCACACAGGAGGCCTCCCTTCCCCCTGCTTCTTTTTCCAAGATGGTACCTGATGTTTGGGAGAAACACGTGTAGCTTACCACATGTCCTGTGGTAGTGGAGGAAGAGAGGTTCCCGAACTTCTGCAGGCCCTAGGATCCATACTCTGTGGTATCTACTGGCCTTTGGTGTAAGGTCCCTTTCTGCCTAACTGTTGCTTGTGCAGCTTATCCTGAGTCTGAGGTCTGTGGCCGGTGAGTTCATAATCTGCCTTTCTGCCATGGGCAGAAATCCTAGTGGTGCCTCCAGCTGGCTCCACCTCCCCTTATTTCTAATGGATTATGAAATGAGATGTTACATCATCCCCCATAGGACAAAATCAATGATTGCAGTTTCCAAGACTCAGTCATTGAGTTTTATGTCAACGTCCTCCCATGATGCATTCTCACTCAGATTCTCTCCTAAGTATTCATCACGGGGAAGATTTTGTCCAGGCTTACCTTCTGTGGATTTGGACTATCAAAACAGTACTAATGTGAAATAAGCCCTCCCCCAGAAACATTGCTCTGCTGATCCTAATTGAGCATCCCTGATAGAAAGTCAGCCCATTGATAGTGTGTTAGCGTGCCCCCAATGGTGTTTCACCTACACAAGAAACACCAAAAACTTCCTGTTCCCAGGGGAAAGGATTTCTCCTATCATTCCCAATAAAATCTAGTAAACGGAGGTGTGACTCATTTCACTGAGTCCTCTGAAGCAAGAGTCAATGAGTAAAGATTCTTTTATGAGTCATCTGGTTATACTATTGGACAAGAACCATCTCAAATCAGTTACCACAAAGGCTATCTGAGAGTTGTGTCAAATATTTCCTCTTCCTCCACAACACGTGGTGGAGGAAGTCTATGCCCTGGGTATGCATGGTGCTGTGGTTGAACATTTGGTCCTGGGCCCATCACTGCATCTTCCCTCTCTCACTGGGGGTCCAGAATCACCTCAGGCTGAAAGGAGAATTGGAACCCACTTCCAACAGGTTGGAAGAAGGAGAACAGGAGAAATGACAGGAGGTTGGAAATGTGGAGAACTGAGGAATATAACAAAAAATGAAAGGGACAGTAGCAAAGAGGTGAAGTGAAGGGGATGGTTGGGAACATCATTTTATTCTTTGACTCTTTCTTGGCCCTCCAAGACCAGATAATTAATCCCGTTGCACCCACCTCCCACGGGCCCACTTCATCACACTTTGTGATCCTTGCCTTAGGACATTACAATGAAAATCCAATTAAAATTAAAATCATTAGGATGCCTGGTGGTTTAGTTGGTTAAACGTCTGCCTTCAGGTCTGGTCATGATCCCAGAGTCCTGGAATCGAGTGCCGCATTGGGCTCCTTGTTCAGTGATGAGCCTGCTTCTCCTTCTGCCTGCCGCTCCCCCTACTTGTGCATAAGCTCTCTCACTCTCTCTCTCTCTCTCTCTGAAAAATAAATAAATAAAATCTTAAAAAAAAATAAACTCCAATTTGGCACCAAAAAGAGGAAGACTTGGAGGTGCAAAAGAAAGTTTAAAAGACCCGTATGGATCTGGCACTAGAGATAATCTTGGAATAGGCTTTGGGTTTGTATCCCAAGATCGATTAGGCCATATCTAGAAGTATCAAAATGCAGGAGGTAGGAAGAAAAGAAAGCTGAGGTGGGGATGGGGGTGGGGTGAGAGTCAGACAGACAGACAGACAGACGGAGAGGGATATTACTCAAGATAGGAGGAGAATACACTGGGACAAGGAGAACTGAGTCAGAGCCCAGAAAAGAAGCAGAAGCAGAGCTCAGGGTGTGGAGTAAAGAACAGAATGTGCCTAATGTCTTTCAAAACTATTTTCTTATCCATGTGGGTACAGGGCTGGCTTCATGGGCAGGCCCACTACCCTTCCCAGAGCCCTGCATTCAGAAGGACCCACACTTGGGTTAATGCTCTGCTGTCACCTTCTTGATATTTTTAATCCTTTGTGAACCAAGGGGCTTTTCATTTGCACTTTGCCCTGGACCCCACAAATAACACAGTCAGTCCTGGGTGAGGGTGGTGAGAAGATTCTGTCTGCACACGCCAGAGCAAACTGCCCTGACTTATGACAGACCCATGTCCCCCAGTCTGTCCAGGGAGCCAGGTAAGGTGGGGGGGTTCCTTAGCTGTTACCTTCAAGCAATTGTATAGGCCCTGATACACATTCAGTTAGCAAACAAGAGGCTTAAGAAAGATGCCTCTCTGGTTTTATATAATATCAAGAGCCTTCTGGCAATAAAGATGATAGAAGCCATCTTTCATCTAGTTTTGAATGTCCTCATTTCTAAGAATTCTCAATAAGTGCATCCCTTGTAGAAAAATTCTCCAAAGAAATATCAGTAAGGTTGTTTTTAGCGTTTGGCTTTATATACTTAAAAATAAATATAAAATCATATGTTTGTGCTCTAGTTATTTTTCTGTGCTTTTTGTTGTTAAATGTTGGCATTTTCATGGTATGAGCTGTTTTTCCAAGAATATATTCTCTGTAACATTACAAGCATGACAGATAAAGGCATCATTCAAGGTATCATGAATTTTCAATGGGTGATATCAGTATTTTCATGCTATAGGTGTAGAAAATAGGTGTAAAAACACCCAAACGGACTCACTAATTTCCTTGCACCTTCAGTATCTCACACACATAAACACATGCAAACATGCACACACACGCACATAACCACATATGCAAAACACATGCAGACACACACACACACACAGACATGCAACACACACAACCACTCACACTAATATACACAGGGAAACACATACACAGACACACACACAAGCACACATTTCCAACAACCTAAACCACATGGGCAAATTTCATTTTTCTTCCAAAGCAATCTAGTTAAACAAGGGTGCACATATTTTCACCATACATGAAAAAAACAGTGTATCTGTCTTGTTCATTTCTGTATCCCTGTTGCTCAGCAGAGTGTTAAATCAACACTATATTTGTTGAATAAATGAATGAAAGACATGTGACTGGAAATGTCATAGATTTTTCTGTAGTTCCAATGCCAGATATTGGCGTGGTTTCAAAGGATCAGTTACCATGGTGTACTACTGAAACAGTGTTGGTATGCTTATGGGTACACAGAGGAATATCCTACAGGCACTTGCCAACAAGAGAAGTAACATCAGAGAGACAGATGGGAAGGGAGGATGTTGGGAAAAAAACAGGAAAGAAGAAAGTTTTTTCTGTAGTATCTTCAGCCTCATTTTTTGCTTCATTTTTCCTCTAACCTGCCTTCCCCTCTGAATAGCCTCTACTGCTCAGAGCCCCCACTCTCGTCTGCTTCTTTGCCAGTGACTTCTATAAATGGAGGATCTGATAAACTCATTCATACTAAAATATGAATGGCTGCTATCATTTTTTGAATGAACTTTTTAAATGAGTGTATTTATATTTTAATAGAGGAGAAAGGAATGAGTTATAACCTGTGGCATCTCCAGAATTAAGGACTGCCATAAAAACAGAAGGAGCTGAGGTAGGGGGTATTAATTAGGTAGAATTAATCCTGCTTTAAAAAACAAGAATTTTTCCTTTTCAGATAGAGTAACTGCTCAAGTTGAAGCATTCTCATAGAACTCCCAAACCTTTACCTCCTTTTTTATGTGCCCCAAATAAGCTCAATGTTTGTTGAGAGAGAAATAGACGGAAAAAGAGAGGAAGAAAGAAAGAGAAGCAAGAAATAGAGGAATCTGAACTGACTGATCCAAATGAAAAATAATGTCTGAATGTCAAATCCTCAGAGGGGGTTCTGCTCTCTTTTCGGAGGAGTAAGCAGCTGGTGCCGAGTGAGTCAAGGCAGGACAAGCCCTCCTGGCTGTCTGACCACAGGGTGAAACTCTCTCCGGCCAGGCTCAGTCCATTTTGCCCCACCTTTGTCTGCTGGGACAGCTAGACCTACATTTTTGATCAATCTTTGGCTTTGTCCTTTATCTTCAAAGTCTGAACTGCCAAGACAAGTCATCTTGGTTTTGAAGGAAATTGCCTGGTCCAGCTGGCCATCAGCCAACCACACAGCATTTATGGAACCTCTCCTACTCCCCAGGGTCCCAGAGCAGGGTCTGTGAGGTGCGGAAAGACAAAGAAAAGGAGCTCGAAGTTCAGCTGAGGAATTAAGATCTAAGCACCTAAAAGGTAACCAAGGAAAAGCAGCAGAATCAGAGGACTCCAGCCTCTGGTGAGAAAGTGATCCCATCACCATTTTTAGAACACCATAGAATGTAATTGCGTCAGGGGTTATGCAAAGTAGGCTAAAGAGGAAAGGGTCCAGATTTCCATTCATCCCCAACTCCGATTTTGCAAGTTACTTCAGGATGAGCCACAAGTTTGCTTTCAAATTACCCAATTAAATCACTTTAATGCACAATACAACACATATGTCCATTGTGTATGTGTGTATATGAACCCATGAGAAATACCTCTTAACCCTCATCAAGAATTTTCTTGCTGGGGCACCTGGGTGGCTCAGCTGTTAAGTGTCTACCTTCAGCTCAGGTTGTGATGCTGGGTCCTGGAATAGAGCCCCCCATCGGACTCCTTGCTCAGTGGGAGGACTGCCTCTCCCTCCCTCTCTTCCTGCTAGTGTTCCCTCTCTCACTGTCTCTCTCTCTCTCTCGCTCTCTCTGTCAAGTAATAGATAAAGTCTTTTTAAAAAAAGAGGTTCTTTTGCTGGCATTATCTCTTAAGACATTAAGAATCGTTCACTGCATAATTGTTGAATTTTGTCATCCATACATTTATCTACATTTCTCTTGAATACACACACACACACACACACACACACACACATGCACGCCTAGTACAGAGCAATTATTCTTCAATAGGGGCAATGATCATTATTTTTAATTATTTTATGTTTTCCTCCTTTTTAGCTGAGAGGGGAATGATCTCCCCTTAACAAAATGTAGCTCTGTATTAAAATCAGTCACAGCAATATGTATGTAGAGTTTAAGTGACATCCCCCTATTTCCTTCCTCTTTCTGCTTCTGTTTCTATCCCTCCATCCTCTCTCCCCTCTGTCCTGTGTTTCCCCCCGTCTCATATGGACATCTTTTCTTTAGGCCCTCTAACTGGGATGAGAATGAGAAGAATGAGAAGCTGCGTATGAAGGGGGAAGGAGTGGGAACTTGGGGGGAGGAAGAAGCCTTGGAAAGCTGACCCCTAATTCTGGGTTTGTGACTTGGTGGTAGGACTTGCTGGCAGCCTCAACATCAGCCTTAGGGTTCATTTAAGCTTTTCTTTTCTCAAGGTCATCAGCTGTCCCAGGGGCATCCGATGAGCATTGAATGGGAGTTTCAGTTAGACGAGGGAGTTATGTGCAGATGAAGTTGAAGTGTATCGGTCAGAGGTATTCAGTAACACATAGGGTTTCTTTCCCTCTACGTGATCAAATTCCTCCCCAACTTAACCTCAAGTACTCTAGTTTTCCACCTCTCTAGCTCTCTTCTTTCCCAAACCTGCATTAGTCACTGCATTTCCTGAAAACTAACTTGTGACAACAGAGTCAACCGAGGGGGGATGAGCCCTTCCCTTTTCGGTTATTGTTGGACGAACAGGCACCATGGGTTTCAACATTTCAATAATGCCAAACAACAGGAGCAGCCGGGTAATGGATGCTTTCCCCCATGTCCTTTCGGACAGTTAATCCGTTGTCAAGGAACTGTGCAATCAGGACAAGAAATAACCTCTCTGGTCCCCAGGTGTGTTCCCTACAGTACAGTGCAAGTGTGTTCCCTACAATGCTGGAATATATTCCACCTGTCTTCCCTTGGCTTATCCTCACGTTCAGTGGCACGTGAGTTTGTTCTGTTGGAAACCAAAAGATGAGGCTACGCTCCTGGGGATGTGAGTCTGAGAGCCCCGAGTGGGAAACAATGCCCGTCCTTGGTTTGTGAAAGACCCAGGCAGGGAGACCCAGGGCCCAAAATATGTCTAAAGCTGGCAGTTGGACTGCGAGGAAAATAGAAGATGAGGAACGGCATAAAGGAGAAGTGGACCTATGAAGAGCATCGCCCATGGAGTGGGGGCAGGAACCACACGCTAGAAGGGGAAAGAACCATGTGAAACAAAGGTTGTGGCTTGGGAGCTTGAAAATAGAAACCAGTGTTGATGGGGCCTGAAGTGTCCTCTCCTTTGGCTTTTGAATGACTCCAGCTAAAGAGTGCTGAGGAATGACTCTTGGGTTCGACCTAGTGGTCTGCCCTTCACACTGGAAAAGGAGAGACCAGCTGGTAGGGGTGGCTAGAGGAGTGGGTCAGGCTGAGCTAGGGAATGCAGCAGAAAGGACTGAGCTTCCTTGGTGCTGGGGAGCCAAGAGAAGGCTCTAGTGTGGACTTTGTGTAAAAGCAAGGGGCAGCCTGAAGGGGCACTGGACGGGGACTGGATGCTGGATACAGGTGGTGCAACAGAGATTGAACAAGGATGACCGAGGGTTAACACAGCCTGGATTGGGCCTCTGGGCCACCAGTAAGAGGGCTGGCTAATTTGAGCCACAGCTAAGCAGCTGGTTCCTAACACTATGAAGTTCGGGCTCCAGGAGACGTTCTTGGGCCTGGCAATTCTCTCTCTCTCTCTCTCTCTCTCTCTCTCTCTCTCTCTCTCTCTCTTTCCCTCCCTCCCTCATTCATTCTTAGCTCAAGTTCCTTCTGCATTGGCTTCACCCTCAGACCTTCTCTGCAAGGTGGCCACATTCCTCAGTGGGGCAATCCCAACCAAAAGAGGCCTTTTCTCCCCACTGTTTCGGAAGAAGCTCTGGGAAGGGGATATAGTGGACCGAGTTGAGTCTTGTGCCATTCCTGGGCCGGTCACGATGGGGTGGCCCATGTTTATCAACCCGAGTGATCATACTCAGCCCTGGAGCTGGCGGAGGAGGGATGAGAGGGAACGGGGATGAGAAAGAATCGATTCCACCAGTTCTCAGCTGGAATGAGAGTGGTAAAACATGACTCCCTACAGGAACAAGGAGCTGTGATCAGAAGGGGGATTGGGTGCTGGACAGGGAAAAGCACACTGACCCCCAAGTACCCATAACTCGCCTTATTTGCATGTAGCAGACATCCAGAAATTTCCGTCAAGAGAGATAACTTTACACAGTCACTGGCTGGATCCCTGTTGTATGGACGACCCATTATGAACCCACAGCTTTCCAGGAGAAGTAAAAGGAAAAGGTGGACATCAGAATGGGGAGTGGTGAAAGTACTGAGAGACAGAATTCAAAGGCAACTTCTACTAAGTCTATTCTATTTCAAATCCATAAACCCTCCCAGAATGAGTTGTGTGTCTATACTAAAAGTCAGCTTCTGGGGGAGCCCAGTCCCCTTGTTAGCCTACTGTCCTGCTTAAACCCTTTTTTAAGCCCCTTGGGATAAAGATCCTAATTCTGATCATCATCTACCAGGTTCAGCCTCATCTTGGGCCACACTCTACATTATTCTTAGCATGTCAGCCATCCTGGCCCCTTTCAGTCCTTCAAATGTACCATGCTGCCTCAAACCACAGAACCTTTGCATGTGTTATTCTATTGCTTGAAATGCCTTACTCTCTAGAGCTCTTCCCTCCTCCATCTTTACCTGGTTTACGCTTCATCTTTCTTCAGACTCAGCCCAGTCTTAATCTCAAGTGATGTCTCTGGCTATAATTATGAATTCTCATAATACTGGGTACCTCTTCCAGGTACTGCGCATCACAGTTATAATTTTGGTTGGTTTGTTTTGATTGAGGAAACGGTTGTCATTTACCATTTATTTTTGGATTCTTAAATTCTATCTACTACTAGATTGTAAGGCCCATGATGGCAGAAACTGTTATTTTTCTTTTCTTTTCACCATGAAGTTGCTAGCACAGTTCACGGTATTTGGAAGGAATTTAGCTATTTATTGAATGAATAAATGAATGAAAATATAATATAAATGAGACACACTGACCCTAAAAACAGTGGCTGTGCATATTAGGAGGCATTTGATTTCAAGGCAATTTTAAAATATTTAATAACCTGTACAGCCAAATCATCAACCACTCGGAACAGATTCTGGTATGGCTGTCCCTGTGTGTGCCATTGGAGGGTCAGCCCTGACTTAGATGTGTGGAAGTGCTTTGAACCATCCATAGGTGAGAAAACAATGTATTTTAGTGGTTACAAATCTTGATCCACAAAACTCAGAGATGCAAAACCTACATCCCTTTTTTTTTTAACCAAAATTTTGTTTCTTGAACCCTCATGCTGTTGGTGGTAAGAACCTAGCCACTTCAGAAAAAACTTGGTCAGGATGTTCTTGATTGATACGGAGTTTTCCCTCCTGCCCATGTACCTGGAGTAAGTCCAAGTTCTAGAAGGCTAACATGCCACCCCTTCAAAGTATCAGATCCCTGGTGTCATCATCTGTCCCTTCTAGCATCGGCCAAGATGCTCCCTCTTCCACCAGCTCCCTGGTCCTTGTCATCTCCCTACATTGGCACTGGCTGGATGATCACGCTTCTTCTGGTCTGTTTTTGGATCCATATGGGTCATGATTAGCCCTTCTCTGCAGGTTTATTGACTGTCTCTCAATAAGGGAAGGAGGGATTGCAAACCTTTGGATGCTTTAGAAGGGGTTGTCTCAGACATTCCCTGTGTAGGTTAACCAGGCTGCCATTTTCCTGCTGCTCTACCCCACCAAACCAGTCTCCACTTAGATGGAAGCACAGCTCTTCCCTACAATACCCTGCATCCCCCTCAAGTCTTCTCCCCTGCCCACCCCATTTTGTCTGGATGACAAAAGAGTGCAAAAACCCATGCTCATCTGATCATTCATTCTCCTAACTATGTTGTTTATGGTACAATTTCTATGCCCTAAGTCCTTTAAGACCCTGTTTTTGGGTTTCAAAACCTTTTTCTTTTATCTTATCTCTGTTATGAGACTCCAAATCTATTTTTTAAAAATATTTTATTTATTTGAGAGAGAGAGAGATAGAGTGAGTGAACCAGAGTGGGAAGGGGCAGAGAGAGAGAGAAGCGGGCTCCCCCACTGAGCAGGGAGCATAATGTGGAGCTTGGTTCCAGGACCCCAAGATCATGACTGAGCCACCCAGGTGCCCCTCAAAGGCTATTTTGAAATTCAAAAGCCAAGAGTGGCTTTATTCTTGTTACATTTCTGCTCTAACCTCTCAAATATTAAGGCAGTGAAAACAGAATCTCTTAGTGTTTTCCGGTTGGATTGAGGATCACAGAAAATACCAGGAAGAGAAAAACACAGATAAACCCATTGAATAAGATGGTACTACGGCAGGGCAATGATGTCTATAGCTTCTTGCCACATGAATATATAAAGAATACTAACCAAAAAAGAAACATTTAAGTTAGTCTATGAATGGTCAGCAGTGCTTTGAAGCAACGTTTCCAGAAAATTCTAATTTTATTGGACTGTCCTAAAGGCAAGAGTTTCCACATGTTTTCTCATTTAATCTCCTTTAATCTCTTTTTTTAATCTGATGTCTTTAGATTGAGAAAACTGCAGCCCAGAGAAGTTAAGCAACCTTCCCAGGCTGCACTGCTGGTAAGGGGCAGAATGAGACCAAGGAGCAGATTTCCCGGCTTCTGATCCAGAACCCTTCCCATAACATTGGAGAGGGGCAACTGGAGATGGGGAGGAGAAAAGACAGGCTGGAGTTGAAAGTGATTACACTGGGGCAATTCACTTGGCTGGGTTCAGGGAAGTCCCATTAGAGAAGCAGAGTGGATTGAGTGATCTTTCTGTATTTTGGCTGTTGGGTCATTCATATCTGTCTGGGATCTTTGGGACAGCTGTTGTGTAGCGATGCCGTTTCATTAGCAGAACTCAGGATATAATCGAGAGCCGAGTCTGAATTCCAATTCACATCCAAGTGAAGGTTCCTGGATGGGAAAGTATGAAGTTACAGAAGATTGAGCTGGGTGGCCAGACTCCCAGAAGACAGTCTTGGGGCTGCCAACTTCCTTCATACTGCCCCAGCCAAGAGCAATCAACCAACCATGTTTGGTAGGCAAGTGCTCTGAGCTGCTGGGTCCAGAAAGAAATTCGAGATCTAATTCAGTCCTAAACTTAACTTCTTGGATTGTCTACTAAAATTATCTCTTTCTGTGATCTTCCAACTGGCCCAGAATCCAGTCATCTCCTCACAGGCTTGGCCCCATCTCGGAGGGTAGAAAGGACAAGACAGAAGAGTCTTTCTCGGTCAAACTTGAGTCTGAGCCAGGGGCACTGAGAAGATTCTTGCAGTTGCTCGAGCTCTATGCTGGTGTAGCCCCAAGCCCTTCTGCTGACTCTAAGATAGCCCTATTCACCTTAAATTCCTGTTAAAAGACCAAGGTGTGTCTTCTGTCAGGGCAGACCTCAGAAAAAAGCAGATGCACTGGAATATTTAATCTAAATCTGCCAGCCCCAGGCAGAACTGACCCAAAATAGGGTCCACACAGGACAGACAGACCAGCTGGGAGCATGATTTAAGACAGCAGGTTAGCGGCTTCTTAGCTCGGATGGGGTGTCTTGCACGAGGAAGGGGAAGAACGTGTTTGCCTGGAGGCTAGGTGATTCCATCAAGAAAGCTTTCAGCTGGAGTGGAGGAAAGAGAAGAATGCTCAGAAAAACTGGTGGAACCAGTTACTGTGGAATATGGCAGAAGTGATTTTGGGGTGAAGAATGGGCGTGCAGGTGGTGCCTGGTGATTTCCAGGGGAAGGGAGCCAGAACCACACCTAGGAGCCTCAGCTGATGCTCTGCCAATGCCCAGAGCAAGCGAGAGAAACAAAATGGATCCCAGACCACAGCACTGGATGACCACTGCAATTTCATGGGTGTCACTGGCAATGGCAGGAGAGTGGCATGCTGGCAGGACTGGTTCCAATTCAGTGAATGATGGGAGGGGCCAACCGCAGAAGGACAAGTGCTCCCATCACAGGCACCTCAAAATGCACCTGGCCATCCTCTTCCCTATCTCCTTACAATCCCTATCTTGGGAATAGCACTGACATAGACTTAGTCACTAAGCCAGAAATCAGCCTTCCCTTTTTCCCTGATCCCCAAAGCTGATCCATGACTATGATCCATCGAGATCCCTTCAATCTCTCTCTCCTTTACAATCCCTACAACCATGCCCTTATTCAAAGATCTCGTCATCTTTTGCCTGGCCATTGTCCCATCCTCCCAGCAGGCCCTCCTATCTCCAGTATTCCACACTATTGCTAGGAAAATCTTGCCAAGACGTAAAATCATGTCACTCCCCACTTAAAATCTTTCAGAGACTCTTCATTGCCTTGAGGGTGAAATAGAAAAGGGCGCGCCTATCCCTCCAGCCTCATATCCTACCCTTCTGCTACAGATGCTTTGTGCTCCAGTCGTTCTGAAGGGCATGCCATGTGCCCTCCTGCCTCTGCATTTCCCTTCACCCCTGCCTGGAGCATCCTACCACCCCCACCCTACCCCTCAAAGTCTAAAATGCTTCTGGGCCTCCAGGACTCAGTTCATGCCACCTATCCCCCAGTCTTTGCTGGGAACACTTGCTCTGGGCTCCCTAGCCTTCTGGTTTACCTCTGTGGGCACTTGTACACCGTACACAAGACCCTTGGCCTTGGCATCTCTGGGGGATGTGAGAATGTTGGCATGGATGCCCAACTTTTCCCATGTCATGTGTTTTCAGTGCAGATCTCCCCAGTACAAGCTAAATTCTACTGGACTATTTTTGACAGGGAGACAAATCTTTTCTCATTCACAGCTGTTGTTGCCAGTGACAACAAGCCCAGTTATTGCAGATACTGGGCTCTTGGCCTCAAGAACTGAGTGGCCAGTAGGGCTTCCAGGAAAGCAGTGAATTAGCCAGACTTTCCCCATGGTCATCAGCAGCCTTGGACCACTGCAAACTACCCCCACCCTTGGCCTACTGGGTTTCTTCTTCCAAATCACCAATCATCTGATAAACCACGTAAGGCATTCCTAGTAGTGAGTAGGGAGACAGAGAAACTGAACTGATTCCTCCTCCATTTCCTTCCTGGGAAACATAAGAAGTGGGAGATAAGTGTGTGCCCATATCACCTAGGTATCAAGGGTCTAGTTTTACCCCCTTCATCTCTGGATCCCTGGGGTTCATCATGGTACCTGCACATAGTAGCTGCTTAAGAAACATTTTCTGAATAATGTAATACGTGAACATCCTACTACATGTGCAGTAGTTGGGAATGCAGGATTCTGAAATCAGATTGCCTGGATTCAAATTCAGACTCCATCACTTACTGTGTGACCCGGAGCAAATTGCTTAACCTCCCTGGGATCTGCTTCTTCATCTGAAAAATAAATGTACTAACAGTACCCACTTTTTATCATCATGGGAATTAAATGACTTGATACATGTAAAGTAATTAGACAAGTGCTTGGCATATAGTAAGTGTTCAATTAGCATCAGCTTCTTGGAAGGAGCATTGCAGATAGGATTCAAGTCATTCCCAAAGCCAGGCAGTCCAAGAAATTTTCTTAGTAAAAGGGAAAAAAGAAATATGATGATACCTGTATATATACATAAGTATGTGTATATGTACATATGTCAGATTTTCAGTACTCTGAGATTATATCCTTCTGCTCTCCTGATATAAAATGTCCTTTATTTCATGAACTGATCATGATAGTAAATGGTTATTGTTGTTCTTACTATCTTGACAAATCAAAATATATATTCCTCTCCCAAGCGCTATTTGTAATATTGCTAGTCTGTCAATACAGAAGCCTTGTAAAGCCTTGGTTATTGGTGTGGAGACCTCCAGGAAATCTCTCACTCATGAGGTTATATCATCAAGGAAAGTGATTCTCAAGCTTGGCTGCATTTTAGTATCACCCGGGGAGCTTACAGAAAAAACCTGATGCCTGGGTCTGACCCCCTGAGGTTCCAGTGTAATAGGTCTGGATATCAGGACATAAAATCTGGCCAAGGGGAGATAGGTAAGTGATCTGGAACAAGGAGCCAGACAGTGGTCATTTATGTTCTTTTCTTAGTTCTTGAATCCAATAGAAACTCCTTTCTCTTCATTATTCCCAGAGTGGAAAGTGAACCAAATAAAAACAAATAGGAGTAGAGAGCGGCCAGGAATGGAAAGAAGAGACACAACACTTGTTTTGTAATTGATTAGCATTTTCAAACCCTATCTCATCAACTACCTTTTCTCTTTATAACATTTAGGTTCAGGAATCCTTTGATTCCTAATTATATTTGATAAAGTCTCATTCTCTTTTTATTTGATTTCAAAATGACTTTTCCTAAAAACAATAATGTGACATAAGGAAAATAATTTCTCAAAATCTTCTAGTGAGCCTTCGGTATTCCTCTTCATGCCATGATTGTGACATCACCTAAAACATTTAGTCACCCAGAAATGTTCTTCCTCTCAGCTTTTAAAATTCCTTATATATTAAGATACATTTCTAATTATATTTCAAATAAGAACCAGATGTGTTGAACACTTTACTTTGAAACCTCTTCCTGAATCTTGTTTAAAAACTATTAGGTGGGGGTGGCATTTTGGCTCACTCTCCCCTGATCTTTCCATATATTTCCCAAAGATTTAACATTCTCAGAGCTTTTGCCTGGGAATTTATGAGTTTGTCTCTAACCAAAAATTGTTTATAGCATTTGAATTTTCACAAGGCTCAACTGTGTGTTAGGCAAAGTGAAGGGTTAATTTTGCAGGTAATGGTATTACCAGAGTTTTCTGTAACATTCTTATAATTAAAAGTTGCTCATTTAGCTGATTACTCCCTTCCCTTTATCAATTCATGATCTTTACCTTTCTTGTAAATGGAATAAACCCGCTTTGTTTTAACACCTCACTTTAACTCATGCTGTATCTTGCCTCAAGCATGCTGACAGCTCATGTAATAAGGAAGTGCAAAATAATACGGGAACAATTAGCCATAACTTGGAATACAAATTTCTTTTCCTTCTGAGATCTTGCCAAATCACTACTGGATGGAGGTCACATGTGAACCTAGATTCAGTTCCCACATCTTGAACTGTATGGAATACAAAACTCTCACTCCTCCTGGGAGGCAATGGCTGGGGTCTTGGTGTGAAGGGTGTCCAGGTAAGGTAGAAAGAATAGAAATAGAGACTTCCATGTTTTCAAAGGTCAAGACCACTGTGTGCTTTTTACTTCAAACCAAGGTTCCCAAAAAAGAAGAGCGATCAAAGGGACAGGAGCTCTGCAAAGCTGACTCCAGTGGCCCTTTACTCTGTCCAAATGTGGCTTCACTGGGAGTTGGATCTGGAAAAGACACCTTTAGTTTGGTCTTTTTCATTCACTCATGGGAACTTCTCATGTAGTAAGACTATTTGCTCCGCTGGCTGGTGTACAGAATAAAGTGAACTATTTAAGTCTTGCACTATTTGGATCCTAGAACATGACAGTACAAAGTCAAATTTGGACCCGGGCTTCTTTTCCGACTTCATCTTCTGCCCTGCTCCCTCTTCCCTCCACCTCTTGCTATGCCTGGGATATGCTATGCACTTCAAGGCCTCCGTCCATAGGTTTTCCTCCTCTTCTGGACCCAGCGAATTCACAGTCAACCCTTGAGACCTAGGTCAAAGTCATGTCTCCAGTGCAGCCTTCCCAGGAGCTCCCCACTCAGCTAGTCGTGGCCACCTCTATGAATCCGTAACTATTTTAGCACGTCTCTCTGCATTTCATTTTGTTGTAATATAAAGTTTGGGTCACAGCTGTAAACCTCACTAGGCTATGGACTCTGCAAGGATGAGGACAGTGCCTTTGTGTTCTCTGGGCCCCACAGTGACAGCTCCTAGGAGAGAGAACATATATTTGCTCCAGGAGGGAGGGGAGGATGGCAAACACGTGGGGTCCTGGCGATTCTGCCTGTCGCTGAGTGACCACAAACACAGTGCTCTCACTCATTTGCTGTGACCCTTAGAAGATCTGAGTGCTTTTCTTCAGTGTGAGTCTATGTCATGGACCCCAAGCATACAGCAACCACGCCTTCCCATGTCAAGTGAAGTCATGGCGATCCCTTCTAAGACTAGAGGAAAGATTGGCTATTAGGCTAAGAGAATAGACTGCTATCATTCATGGGCAACTTAAAAGACTTCCTAGCATAGTTCTGCCCATATATGAGTTTGGCCTTGCATGTTACCTTGGGAACCTAAACCCATTATAGCTTTTGAAAACTTTTTGCTGTTTTACATTTGATGAGCTACTAGAAGGTAGGAGTGAAGGGACAGACCAGAGAATATTTTAACACCCTCTTTCTCTAGAGGGAAAACAACAGAAATAAAATCAATACTCTAAATACACAAACGTGCTTTATTTAAAACAAAAAACACTGCATGGCATGGCATCTTTCCAGATGTGGGAGGGTGTGGCACTGATTAAAGCGATCAGAACACATCCTTGCTACCTCCCAATAGGAGTCTTCAAAAAAAATTTTTTTTAACGTTTTATTTATTTGTCAGAGAGAGAGAAAGAGAGCACAAGCAGGGGGAGCAGCAGCCAGAGGGAGAAGGACGCACCCCTCTGAGCAAGGAACCTGATGCGGGACTTGATCCCAGAACCCTGTGATCCCGACCTTAGCTGAAGGCAGACACTTAACCGACTTAGTGACCGAGGCATTCCTTAAATTTTTTTTGGGGGGGGGCAAATGCTGCCTGAGGCTGATGGGTACATATAGCAGAGGACACCAGCTCCACACAGCATCCCATGGTCACACCAGTCCTTCCATTCTCACATTGGCAGACAGAGGCCTCTGCTCTAGAGTCTTCATGAGGGCCTGGGCAGGTTTGGGAGCCTGAGCTGAAGCTAGAGCCAGAGCCACAGGCTGGATCATGGTTTGAGTCTTGCTCTCGGACTTTGCTGGCAGAGCCTGAGACCATGGTGATGCATGTATGAGCACATTTCCTGAGCTTGGGGTGGGCAGTGTAGGTAAAGCAATTGAGCTTGTGATTGACACCCTGTGGGATCTTGGGCCTGACCTCCTTGGGCTGTAGGAGAACCAAGATAGCCTTGATAGTGCATATTCCTCAGGAACTTGGGGTCCACTCCCTTGAGAGATTCATATCTTTGTGACCAGGGTTTCTCCATGCTCTTTCTGTGCCATTTTCAGGACTGGTTGTGCATGGTGTGGTTCTTGGACTTGGCAATGTGTGCACTGAAATCCAAGGCTCCCAAAGTGCCTGGGACCTGGAGAGAAAGAGAGAGGCCACTAGGAGATCTTCAGTCTTGGAGCAAATTTTGTTCTATGAACTTATGAGTTAGGGTAGCCAACTGCCCTTAGTGGACTTGAGGTAAGCCTCCAGAATCGATCATTTCCAACTTCCTAAAGATGCTAAATTAAGAAGAATAGAGGTTGTGCCAGAACATTCCCCCCCAAATAAGGACTTTGCTAAACTATCTTTGCCTCAAACAAACTTGTTTCCTTTGACTCTGTTTCCTTTTCTTCACAGGTAGTCTTTCCATTCTTCGGTCCAACCAATGTTTACTAAACACGTAATGTGTGACCATGCTTGGCCCTGTGTGTGCAGGTGTAAACGAGTCTACCATGATTCCAGGAGGGGAGAAGAGCCTTCAACCAATGATTACAATGAAGAATGCTGAGGGTGTTGTGAGGAAGACCGGTCTCCTACCAGGTCACATGGAGCCCACCTTCTCTCACTAAAGCCTGTTTCTATCATCCTGTAGGCATAGCAGCATTTACCTTACATAGTTTGCTGTTTTTTATTTAAAGCTTAGTGAATGTAAAGTATCTAATAAGTACCAACCAATTGTAGTATTATTTAAAAGCCAGTTTTTTTTTAAAGCTTTTTATCTATTGACAACTTGAAAAGAAAATAGAAGTAGAAAGAAGAAAATAGAAGAAAATGGAAACATTTGTAATGTGTAGTTCTGTCTGTTACCAATAAATTAATGTACTAAATAGCTTCTCAGAAAATAGGCCTATGTGATAACATTCTGCCACAAACAAGTGTATGGAGACATTTGTCCTAAGTGACCAGAATGGAGGCCACCCTCGAGCCAGGTCACCTCTCAGATTCTGTGAGGACCAGCTACCCTGTAGGGAATCATGCTCAGAAGGAAGGAGCTACCTCCAGGCCAGGTGTGGTGCCCATTGTTTTGGAGGATTGCATTATTTAACCTCACGTGAGTCCATTCAATATGGTGGGGCGTGGCCACACGGTTCACTCTTTAGCTGTCATATCCTGTGAGTATCAAGGCTTGTCTCCCAGCTTCCAAATTCCCTGACTGCTGCAAACTTGAACAGGGGTTGGGGGGAGTAGGGAATGTAGTGTCCTTTGTTCTCCTCTTCATGCCAAGGAAGATGGATTTTCCAATTGACTTTTAGTGAGTGTGCACTTCTAGACTGGGAACCTCAGCAGGGCTTCCTGTTTTTCTCTCCTCCTTTAAGTAAGAGAGCATGCATGGCTACAGGAGGCTGAAACTGGGTACTTATCCTCTCCTGGGTCAGTTAGGCTTTAATAGCAGGTGAAGCTCTGGTTAACTAATTTCCCCCAAGGGCAGGCCTTGTTAAGAAGAACCCAGTATTTCAAAATGGTTCCTTTTCCCTTCCCCCTGCCAGAAGCACGAAGGGATTTTTTTTTTTTTTTTTTTTTTTTAGTTGATAGTCACTGTGAAAACCCAGTAGAGCATCAGGAGATAAAATTACCCAAAGTGAAGAGGCCGCCTGATGACTGGGTGTCCCTGGAGTTTTTATCTCTCAGATTTGTCCACACTGAGCCTCCAGCAACTCATCAATGCAGGTTTTCCTACCAGGCCCCGGTTCCCCAGGAAGTGTCTGCTGGGAGCTTCCTGCTCCGGTAAGTTGTGACTATCTGCCCGTGTCTTTCCAGTTTGGTAGGGGAGTGGGGGGAGGGGGCGGTTTGTCCTATGTCCTCACTTCTCTTACAGATTTAAGAAGAATTGTTATTGACTTTTCCGTTTGTTCCGGTTTTTGTTTGTTTTGTTTTTGTTTTTGTTTTGTTTGTTTTTACGTGTTAGCATGGAGTGTCAGTTTCTAAGCTTACAGGCTGGATCCGAAACCAAATCCCCAGTGTATTTTTCTTCTATCTATCCGCAGAGCACTCTGAGTAGAGATGAGAATTGCATAACCGAAACTCTGGTCATTGATTTCAGATAGTCTGTGATCTTCATAGGTCAGAAGAACTTTCTAGAAAAAGTTAATTGTGTATTTGAAAAGGGGCTAAGTAAGTTCTCCATGGTTTGGGCAGAGGTGAGATCTCAGATCATGGGGGTGGGAAGGCTTGCTTCTGATGGAGCGTTACTCTCACGCTCATAGTTTAATTCCAACTTGGTGTGATTAGAGTGCTTTATTTCCAGCCCCCCAGGGTGAGGACAGGAGCAAGGATTTTTCCCTCCTACCGCTCTGGTCCTTCATAACCCAAATTTAAGTTCTGCAGGATTGGTTTCATCCTCAGGACAAAAGCAGCTCAAGACTCATTTAACTCTCTGGCCTCCTTTTCCCTCCCCCTGAAGATCTCAACCTAGTAAATTCTTTATTATTGTATCTGAGCTTTTAAGGTGTGTGTGTGTGTTTTAATGTCATTTACGTAGCACTTTTAGTGATTTTTAGTGGGAGGGCTGTTCCAAATAAATTACCCAAACCTGATAGTGGAAAGGAAAAGATACTATATTTTCTTAATAGAATTTATAAATCTGAAATTTCCCTCCTTATTATCTGACAAGTCCAATGAGATTTTATACTCCATTACCTTCTGTCTTGATCATTTGTGTATCCACAGGCTTGACTAGTGCCTGGCACATGGTAGGTATCTAATAAGTGGTCATGACAGTATTAATAATAATAATAATAATAATGAAATCATAATAGTAAAAGATAGTTGTTTTTTTTTAATGTAATCTCTACCCCCAACATAGGGCTTGAACTCACAACCCTGAGATGTAGAGTCACACACTCCACGGACTAAGCCAGCCAGGCACCCCTAACAGTAGAGGATCTTAAACATGGGACACATCTAGTGTCTTAGCTGACAGCTCTGCTCCAGTCCCCCCTACTACAAACCATCCACATGTGGTGGGAGATTTAACTTTGGAGAACACGTGCTCTCAACTTTCAGTAATGCCCCACTGCCTTTCCCATAGAGATCATATTTCTCAGCTTGGTATCCATACAAGTCTGGCTGTAAACTGATTTTCTATTCTTTGTGCATCCCATGTTCTTCCCCCAGACGAGTCTATTTGGCATTTTCCAAGCATGCAGTGCAACTTTGCGCTCACTACTATCCCTGCCTTGGCTGTTCTTCCTATTACCTTGTCCTTCTGTTCCAAAACTTCTATTCCTTTGACACACCACTCAAATTCCTCTTCTTCTACAATTCTTTCTCTCATCTCCTGGCAAGAATTAATGCTCTTTAAACTCTTTAAAAAAGAAACTCTGGGAGTTTCTTTAAACTCCCAGAGTGTTTCGGGCTTCCTTATATATCTCTTATCACTTGCGCTTTGCATTATAACTATTTCTTTACATGGATTAATGCTTCCCCAAAACAGTTGGTGGTGCTTTGCATGTTGCAGACACTCAACAAATGTGAATAGAAAAAGGGATCATCAAAACAGGCTTAGATTGCGAACCTCAAATAATACCAAACGAGAATATTTGTTGTCTACGGCCATACCACCCTGAACGCGCCCGATCTCGTCTGATCTCGGAAGCTAAGCAGGGTTGGGCCTGGTTAGTACTTGGATGGGAGAATGTTTGTCTACTAGAGCCAGAAATACCTGATCTTTCAGGTTCCTGGAGATTCGTCTCCAGGAGAGAAATATAGTTAGGGTCAAGCAGTAGCCAAGTCAACGGACACTTACTTATTTTTATTTGAAATTATCATTTAAGGGGCACCAGGGTGGCTCAGTCAGTTAAGCATCTGCCTTCAGCATAGGTCATGATTCCAGGGTCCTGGGATTGACCCCCACACAGGCTTCCTGCTGAGCACAGAGTCTGCTTCTCCCTCTCCCTCTGCCCGCTGCTTCCCTTGCTTGTGCTCTCTCTCTCTCTGTCAGATAAATAAATATTTAAAAAATAAAAATAAATAATAAAATTATTTAAAATTATTTTCCAATTGTTTGACACCTTTTACAGAATGATTGGAACCCATTGTTCTTTTCTTTTTCTCTTTTAAATTTTAAAGCACATGAAGAATTTCATCAGAGGACTCACTTTGAAAATCTAGAACTAAAAGTTAATTTTAGCAACACCCACACCAAATCGAGTCTGACTCACATTTCCTATCAGCAGTTCCTGTAACCTTGTTGAATTTCTCATTTGTACTATTACTTCACTGAATGCCACAACCCCGAAAAACAGAAACCCAAGATAGCATTTCTCTTGTTTCCAGAGGCCACGTTCTATAGGTGGAAAATTCCAAGTTATAAAATTGAGCATTTGAAATCCTGGTCTTCAGCATAATAAGGGTGGTTTTTTTCCTCTGAAATAGGAATTGGTAGCTGTTATATTATCAGTTATATTAATGCAACAGATTTCATTATTGTATTCTGTTGACTACTAAGAATCTTCTAAGTTCTGCAGAAAAGTACTAGTGGTTGATGTATTCCCTCTGATACTCTTTCAAAGGACTTCCAGGGAGGAGGACTATTGATGGACATATGACCACTAACACTATTACTACATGAATCAAGGTGATTAGGGGTCTGTGTTAATGTTTTTGAGCCTCCCTGTTATTCAGGAGAGAAGTTTGAGTAATCAAAGAAAATGCCCTAAGAAGTAGTATGTTTGAAACTAAGAGAAAACGGATCCTATAAAAGAAACACGTTTGCAGATCACACGTGGATAGCTTTGGGAGGAGAAAAATTAAAGAGGACATACAAAGGATAGATGTGATTAAATTTCAGAAAGAAAAACTCTCTAAGGAGGGAATGTCAGGGGCCAGGAAATCTACACTGGATGCCAGAAATCTGAATTAGAACCCAGGAGATCTTCACTGAAGGAAGTAAGGGTTCAGGGGTGGGGAGTGCCAAATGATGCTTGACAGACTTTCAGTCTGCTTAGAGGTTACATCAGGTAACGTCTCATAGGATCTCAAATCTGACATCTTGTTGATAATGTTGGAGGCGTATGGGTGTGGAATGTGTTTTATCCCAACAAGGCTATATGCCTGAAATCCCTTCTTACCATAATCACAGCCAGAAATCCAAGCTTCTCTGTTCACCCCAAGTTACACCCTCGTACTACTGTGTTCATCCCCAGTTGGATCCCATCCCCAGCCCAACCCCTCCTCCAACCCCGTACTGCCCTTCCAAGTGGAACCTTCACTTTGCAATCAGCAAACTCCTCCAGCTCCTCCTCCATTTCTTCCCAAGCACCCGGCTCACCCTGAGAAGGCTTCACTGCAGCCCAAGCAAGCGTGCTGTTTTTCTCTCACACACTTAGATCTCAGGACCAGAAGCAAAAGCCGTGCTTTTCTGGGCTGCCATTACCCTTTGCAGGCCATGTCTCTCTCACTCTCTGTTGCACAAACCCGCGCTTTTTGAGACCCCCTACCCTTCACATGCCACCTTTATGCACAGACTTCCAGAACACACCCTTCGCACGTCACATACACACACACACCCCTCGTATGCTCAAGGCTTTAGATCCTGGCTGCCCGTTTTCCTTTCCACCCCTGCTCCTGCAGGATTTTCTGCTATTTCTATGTATGGAGTGATGACACCTCCACCATTCTGGCCTCTTAGACCCTTGACCACACAACAGTCTTGAAAGCAGCCACCCCCAGCTCGGTCACATGTGGATTAAGTCATCATATATATACAGTCCCCCAGTCTCTAATCCCACACCTCTCTCACCCACCACACCTGCCCACCCTCCCACCACACAGTCCTTCAACTGCGTGACCGCCGTCATCCACCGACAGCCATGCTCCGACCACCTTGTCTCCTCGTCCACTGAAAGAACGGGGGCTTTGGAGGGGGCCTCCCTGCTCTTCCCACCCCCAAAATTGGGAAGCCTACTAGCATCTATACCTGGTTCCTTCCCATCTTACCTGTCTCGTGCACGCTGTCCTAACGCAGTGCTGTCTGCTGCCCCCCCAGCACCGTTCCAGTAGCTTGCCGACCTGTTCTAGTGTCTCCATTCTGAGAAGGAACTTTTCTCTGATGCACTGGCAGGATGTGGTTGGGTCAGGCTGGCTCTGAAGAGTTGATCGTTAGATTTTCAGGGATCTTGCCAGCTCTTTGGCATTATGTTGGTGACTCGGAATGGGCTGTGCTGAGAGTGTTTATACGGCTGCACATGAAGCCTCTGGTTTTCCAAAGGAGGTTTTGTTAAACATCTATGGGCACATTCCTGTCTTACCCATCATCCTCCTGCTGCTACCAACTGGTTCCCTGCCGCTCCTCCCACCTTTACTCCTGTTGCAGTAAAACTTCACAAGAGCTGTCCCAGAGTTGAGTTCCAGTCACCTGTTCACTCCTCAGACCCACTCCAGTCTAGCTTCTGTCCCCATCAAAGCCACCAAACACCTCCACATTCCAGAGCCAAATAGTGCTTGTTCGGTTATTTTACTTGAGTTTTGCATTCAACTTCCCCACCCCCTTCCTCTTGCTGAAAACACATTCTTCTCCTGGCTCCTCTTCTAGTTTTTCCTCTTGCCTCTCTTGCTGTTCTTTTCTCAGAACCCGTTGTAGGCTTCTCTCTGCCTCCCTCAGACACAGACACAACTTCTAAAGGTTGGCTTCCCAGGGTGAGGTTCTAAGCTTCCTTACCTCCTCTACATTTTTCCCCCACATGACTGCATTCTATCTCATGACTTGACAAACTAAGGACTTGTAAAAGGACACCTCAAACCTCTCTGATCTCCAGATTCCCCTATATAACTGCCTATTTCACACTTTACTTTAAAAGTAACATGTCCTGGGGTGCCTGGGTTGCTCAGTGCATTAAGTGTCAGACTCTTGATTTTGGCTCAGGGCATGAGCTTAGGGTCATGAGACCGAGCCCCTTGGCGGGCTCCATGTCTGCTTAGGATTCTCTCTCCCCCTGTCCCCCTGCCCCTCCCTAAAAAATAATAAGGGATGCCTGGGAGGCTCAGTCAGCTAAGCCTCTGACTCTTGATTTCAGCTCAGGTCATGATCTCAGGGTTGTGGGATTGAGCCCCAAATGGGGCTCTATGGTCAATGAAGAGTCTGCTTGTCCCTCTCTCTGCTTCTCCCCCCACTTGCTCTCTCAAATAATATTTAAAAAATAATAAATAAAAATAAATATTTTTAAAAAGGTAGCATGTCCTGATTCCTTCACAACCTTGGATTCATGACCTGAACAGAAATCAAGAGTCGGACACTTAACTGACTGAGCCATCCAGCCGCCCCTCACTTCTCTTTAAAGTAGGTAAATTAATACCTTAAATTTATTATCCGGTTGGTAATGTAACACTGCCTTGAATTTGTTGTCTCTTCATCAGTTTTTTGAGGGATGGCTTTGGCTGTGCACCCTGGGGCCAGAAGTCAATGGCAGAGAAACTCTATGGGGGCAGCCCCATGTTCTTCCAGCTGCCAGGGGCTTGGTAGGGACTGGTTGGTCTTTCCAAGCTCTGCTTTCTCCCTTGACAAATGTCAGCCAGACCCACGTTGTGGGTCAGTTCCCCAGAAGTAGAGCTGAGGTGGGGATTCTTGTGCACATGGTACATAGGGAGTGTGCTCTCAGGAGGAATCTGTAGAGAGGTGGGAGAATCGGGAAAGGGAAGGGGGGCAGCTAACAGAAGATATTGTGTCAGCCAAAGTCTAGCCTCAGCCCTGACCCCATAGCACCACATGAGCTGTTCCTCTTTGAAGCAGAGGGTCTGGGCTTTTGTAACCTGACTCCAGTCAGTCATTGGCTAAAGGCACCTTGACGGTGGAGAGTACAAGTAACCTCACAGATCTTGAGGTAGCCCCTTCTTTGTTGGAGGCAGTTGTGAGCCCTTAACAGCCAACAATCAGAAGTCCTGTGCATCCTCCGGGTAAAAGGGACCTGGCTGGGAAACCAAGAGCTATGGATCATTTTAGGGCAGGATTATTTAACCTTACTATTCACATTTTGGACCGGATAATTCTTTGCTGGGGGGGTGGTAGGGGGGAGGGCTGTCCTGTGCATTGTAGTACTTATGAGCATACTGGCCCCTGACCCCTACTTGCTAGATGCTAGTAGCATACCCCCACCCCAGTCTCTAGACATTGCCAGATGTCCCCTGGAGTACAGAATTGCTTTCTCTTCCCCAGCCATCCCAGAGTTCTATGGTGTCCTCAGCCAATTCTTGGAGGGAGCTTCTAGCCATGGCACTGCCTGTTCACTGGGATATAGCCACCTACACACACATTCCACTGTGTGTGTGTGTGTGTGCACGCTTGTGCACACACGCGCACATGCATGCAGCGGGGAGCTTAAGCTTCTCTGAATATGACTGGCTAAATGAAGACTGGATCAAGCCAGAATGAAAAGAAGGATCAATGAAATCTAGCTATTTAACAAACAGCATGAATAGTTAAATGACTGACTGACCATAGGTGTTAAGGGAGAGGCTAGCTCCTAGGTTTCTAGCTTTGGCAAATGCAGACAGGGCAAAGAGAGCAAGTTCTGAGAAGGAACAGACCAGGTAAAATTTCAGACATTTGGAGTTTGACATGCTGGGGCCCCCTTGCAGACAGACACCTGTGGAAGGCACACGAGGATCTGAGTCTGGGCTGGTGCCCTCAATCTGAGAGTCATCACCTGCAAAATCAAGGACACAATTGCAGTGGTGTATGGAGGAGGTACTTGGTGAGAAGAGGGCTGAGGGCAACCTTCACATTTAGGGAGAGAGGGTCTAGGAGATGGTTCCAAAGGGCACAAAGTAGGTACAGCCAAGAGAGATAGAAGGAGAAGCAGGAATGAGTAAAGCCATAAATCACAGAGACAGATAAGAGAAACAATTGTTCTAAAAAGAAAGATACAGTCCCTTCCCCTGTCACTAGGCTCTGCTCCTCAAGGACCTTAGGGTTTCATGAATTATCTCCAGAGTGTAGGCAAATAAAAGTGGCATTCAGGCAATTTGTTGGCCTGTATTTGTTACGTATTAGGCATTCCCATTCAAGAAAAACAAAATACCTCACTTTTAATGAACATATTTTGTAAAGTGAGTGGTGAACATACACAGATCGCCCATATAGCAAACAAAACTCCTCCAAAGGTATTCCAGAGCCCCCAGCATGGTGGAAGCAGCAAGAACTAGGAAAAGGGACTTTGTGTCAAAGCTCTTGCTCTGTGCCCCCTCCGGTGAGTCCAGTTTGGTTTGTTCATCATAAAAATAGGTGCTTAGGTAAAGTGACCTCCAGATGTTCTTTCTACTCAACATTCTAAAGATCTAACCAAATCCACACATATTTATTATTTAATGAGTCAATGGAAGTTCCATCCTATTGTATGTGCATCAGAACAGTGATGCATAAGGTCTACAATGCATCAGAATAACCCAGGGAGCTTGTTGAGTACAGGTTCCCACACAGAGGATACTGTTGCCTAAAAGAATCCCACAATATCACCCACAGAATGGAAGGGAACTTTTGCAAATCATATACATGACAACGAGTTAACATCCAGAATACAAACAGAACTTCTACAACTTGACCACAACAACAAAACACAACCTGATTTTAAAATGAACAAAGGACTCGAATAGACATTTCTCCAAAGAAGATCTACAAATGGCCAAAAAGTACATGACAAGATGTTCAACATCACTCATCATTAAGGAAATGTAAATCAAAACCCCAATAAGATATGACCTCACACCCAGTTGGATGGTTACTATTAAAAAAAAACCAAAACACGAAAACAACAAATTTTGGGAGGTACATGGAGAAATGGAAACCCTTGTGCACTCTTGCTGGGAATGTAAAATGGTGAAACCACTGTGCAAATAATAGTTCCTCAAATAATTAGAAATAGTATTATCATATGCTCCAACCAGCCACTTCTGGATATCTGAATAAATGCGTATATCCCAAAGAATTGGAAACGGGGCCCTAAAGTGGTATTTACACAAGCATGTTTATAACAGTAGCATTCATAATAGCCAAAAGGTAGAAGCAACCCAAATGTCCACTGATAGATGAATGTATTAAAAAAAGTGTGGTATAGAGGCTCCTGGGTGGCTCAGTCAGTTAAGCATCTGACTTGTGCTTTTGGCTCAGGTCATGATCTCAGGTTCCTAGGACCAAGCCCTTGTTGGGCTCCATGATGGGCATGGAGCCTGCTTAAGATTCTCTCTCCTCTTTCTCCCTCTGCTCACCACCATCCCTCCATGCTCACTTGTATGCATGCTCTCTCTCTCTCTCTCTCTTTCTCAAAAAAAAGAAAGAAAATGTGGCATATACATGCAGTTGAATATTATTGAGCCTTAAAAGTTAAGGAAATTCTGACACATGCCATAACGTGGGTGAGACTTGAGGACATTCTGCTCAGTGGAATGAACCAGTCACACACACACACACACACACACACACACACACACATTGCATAATCCCACTTATACGAGGTATCTGCAAGAGTCAAGTTCATAGAGACAGAAAGTGGGATGGTGGTTGTCAGGGGCTAGGGCAAGAGAGGAATGGGGAATTGCTTAACCAAGACAGAGCTTTAGTTTTGCAAAATGAATTGAGTTCTGGAGAGTAGTTGCATAACCATGTGATTGTACTTAACTATTGAAGTGTACACTTAAAATGGTTTAAATGATTTTTTAAAAAATTTCTATGATAGTTGTGGAGGAAAAAGTGACAAAATAAAAGTAAGGTAACAGTTCTATAAATTCAAATTGGTATATGTTCATATCTAAAGCCCAGCTACACTCTTATAGTAATTAGTAATAATATATTACTTAAATTTGGGGGGATGTTTTAAGACCTCTTTGTTCTATAATCAGTTTTCAAAGACAAGGGTTAGATTAGAAACTTGGAAAGAGATATCGATCCTGTGGAGTGACACTTTTCATTTTGAATCCCCTGTTCCCCTAGGATGGGAATCTCTCCTGCCTGCGTGTTCCCAGCCAGGCCTCACCATTGCAGACCCCCCAGACAACATCCACAGGGCTCAATATTGAGTTGTCTACTGGGTGTTTCCTGGATGAAGTTCCCAATTCCAGATGAATAAGACTTCCTCAGAAAACTGACTTGAATGGTTGGGTGATGCCTCTTCCCAGAAGAAGGATGTCCTCCCACACAACCTCCTTGTCATGAGGGATTGTGGAGAAGGCAGGTCCCTCAGACAGAAAATAGAGCATGTTTGTAAGCTTTGACTTCACGGAAAAGCAAAACTTTATACAGGCTCATTCATTCATTCCGCAAATATTTATTGTGTACCAATGTTATGCAAGTCACCAGAAAAATCACTATTAAAAATGAAGGCAGAGTTTTACTAAGGCCATTTTCTTTTTTTTTTTCAAGTTAGTTTGAGATTTTATTTATTTATTTTATTATTATTTATTATTATTATTATTATTTGCCCCAGGGGTACAGTTCTGTGAATCATCAGGCTTACACCTTTCACAGCACTCACCATAGCACAAACCCTCCCCAATGTCCATAATCTATCCACCCTATCCCTACCCTCCCACCCCTAGTAACCCTCAGTTTGTTTTATGAGATTAGGAGTCTCTTATGGTTTGTCTCCTTCCCGACCCCATCTTGTTTCATTATTTTTCCCTTCCTACCCCCCATGACGCCCCCGCCCTGACCCTCAAGTTCCTCCTATCAGAGAGATCATATGATAATTGTCTTTCTCTGATTGACTTATTTTGCTCAGCATAATACCCTCTAGTTCCATCCACATCGTTGCAAATGGCATGATTTTGTTTCTTTTGATAGCTGTGTAGTATTCCATTATATATATACCACATCTTCTTTATCCATTCATCTGTTGATGGACATCTAGGTTCTTTCCATAGTTTGAAGGCCATTTTCTTGAGGCATAATTTACATAAAACAAAGTTCACCCTTTTAGGTTTAGGGCCCTAGGAGTTGGCAATGTATATTGTATATAACCACCACCAAAATCAAGTTACAGAATATTTCTATCACCCCAAGATATTCTCTTGTGCTCCTCTGTAGCCAAGCCCTCCCTTTTCCCCCAGCCCCTGGAAACCACTAATTTAATTTTTGTCCCTACAGTTCTGCCTTTTCCAAATATCAAATAAATGAAATGACACAGTACAGTAGCTTTTGTGTCTGGCAGCTTTCACTTAGCATAACTCTGTTGTGATTTCTCCATGCTGTTGCCTGAATCAGTAGTTCATTCCTTTTTATTACTGAGTAGTATTCCATTGTGTGGATGTAGCACAATTAATTTGCCCACTCACTGGTGGATGAACATTTAGGTTGTTTCCAGCTTTCAGCATTATGAATAAAGCTGCTACAAACATTAACCTATGGGTCATTATATGGACATAAGTTTTCATTGCTCTTGGAGTAATACCTAGGTATGGCATTGCTGGGTTATTTGGAGAGTATATGTCTAAATTAATAAGAAATTGCCCAACTGTTTTCTAAAACAGCTCTGCCTTCTTGCATTCCTACCAGTAATATATAAAAGTTCCCATTGTTCTGGATCCTCACCAGGCAGACAGAGCTTTTCACAAATATTGGCCTTTTATTTAATTTCAAACCTGCAGTAATCATGGTCATTATATCATCGGTAATGTGTGGCTTTATCTTTAAGCTTCTCACTCTATAAGCGAGGGCCCAAAAATATGCCCTGCTTGGTTGTTTCCACAATGCACATTTTTCTTTATGAATCAGTAATATAAAAGTGCATTAAAGATCTCATTAGGTTTAAGAAACTATAGCAAGGCAGAGTTAGCCCTTAGCAAAAGAGAAATGGACAGAGAATAGTATATGCTTAGTGGTAGAAGGAATCTTAAAAGTCCTCTCTGTCCCAGCCCCATGGGATGCTTGAATCCCATCTTACTATGGCCCTGGCAAGGGGTCATCCAGGTTCTGCTATGATCAGTTCTGTTACGATCAGTTCTGTTTTGGGGATCTCATTTACCCCTGAGGCAGAGTAACTAAAATATAGTCACCAGGAGCCGTGCCAACTGTGGACGGTCAGTCTCGTTTCAGGATTCATTGGTCCTCATCTGGGGTACGAGGGCCCACATAATTCCAATCCCTATTTTTATCTGACATCTCTTCAAATATTTGAAAGCAACTCTCTTGTCTCCTGAAGTCCTTCCTCTCTTCCGGACTAAACATCCCTAGTTCTCTTGACCATCTTCATCCAACATGATATTGAGTATTTCTCTGTCCTGTCCTCCTCCTCTCAACAGATACAGCTGTATCTTATCTCTTCCCAAACTGGGGAGCTCAGTACTGATCCCAGAACTCATAGGTCTAGCACACATGGAGTAGATTCCGATTGAGAGCCTCAGTCACTTTTTTGACAGAGGTCTCTGATGCCCACAGGAACTTATGTCAGCTATTATTATTGTTAGCCTGGCTACTTAGTTATATCTTCCCCAATCTGTATTTGCAGAGTTAAATTGTGGGAGACCCAAGAGAAAGATCTAAAGTATTCTCATTATAGGGGTGCCTGGGTGGCTCAGTTGGTGAAGCAACTGCTTTTGGCTCGGGTCATGATCTCAAGGTCCTGGGATCGAGCCCCACACGGGCTCCCTGCTCAGCTTGCTCTCTCCCTCTGCTGCCCCCCAACTTGTGCTCTCTCTCAAATTAAAAAATAAAATGTTTTTTAAAAATGTTCTCATTATAGAGTCATCTAATGCTCCAATTTGCTAGGGCTTATGGTAATGCTGATTTTATAATCATGTTTACCATCTCAACTTTGTGTCACCTCCAAATTTAATAAGCAGATCTATGAAATCTTTGTTCAGCAGTGCATCCTTGTGGAGTACCCATGATGGCCTATGCATTTCGGCAGGCACTGTGAATACAAAGGGGAATGAGGCTGTTTCTGGAGAGGCTCACAGCAGATGAGTGGGTTGTGAACCATACTGAACGCTTGCCATAGGATTCCATGAGTGGAATCATCAGAACTAGAACTCTGGCTAAGTCAGGAACTCACCTACTTGCACCAGCATCCAGTCCAGATGTCCCCCTGTTGCCCACATGGCTGGCATGAGAAAGCCTGAAGAACATCTAGAAATCTAGATATGCGATGTTTGTACGTGACCGCTGAGCGAGAGGTCAGAATATTCGGAGGGATGAGGACCACAGTCTGCTGTGAGTTGTGTTTAGTAAGAGGCCAGCCCACACTCTCACCACATCCTCATTGCCCTCATCCCATTTTCCCTAATCTCAAAATAATTACCTAAGCTTATTCCCATGGACATAAGGATTACTGAAAAGCTACATCAGTATGAAATAGATAATGAGCTCCCAGAGTGGTCCAGTTTACAGGAACAGGTAAATAATACCTGCGTGCTTGAGCAATGAATGAATACCCTATGCAGAGGAAATTGTATCCTTGGCTATAAGCCTTACTTCAGAGTAATAAATCTCCTGTAGTGCAATGTGGGCAGTGTCCAAGAGGCTGTTGGACCTCCCAGGAGGTCCTTCTTGGGCTGGGGAGACTGGCAGTCTCAGCTAGGCACTAGGTGAGTTTTTGCAGGAGAGGAGGAGAGAAGAGGCCCAGATATTGCCTTAGCACTGGTACCCCAGAGGCGCCGGGGCACTCAAACTCCAGGCCAGAAAAAGGTAAACCCTATAGGTGTGCATGCTTGATCAGCCTCATGGAGTATTTGCAGTTCCCTGGTTTGGATTTTGTTCCCCTTTCCCTGAGGGCCACCCAGCCACCACCCCCCCCCACCACACACACACACACAACCCCGCACAGGGCAAAGCGTTTACATAGGTGAAGGGGTTTCCTTTAACATTAAGTAATCCACATAGAACCACAGATTCCTGAGGGTGGTTTAGGTCCCTAAGAACTATGAGCCCAAGGAGCAAACCTTCGGAAAAGCGTGGCTTCCTCAGGAAATTCTTCCTCAGCCTCCTCTTCCAGAAAACCCCCTCAATCTCAACCCCTGCTCCAGAAAGGTTTCCTACAATGCCCAGGAAACAGGCTTCGGATCCAGAATGTGACAAGCGCCAGTCAGTGTAAAGGACAAAGTCTGAACCGTGTGCCGTTTGTTTTTCCCCCCTCATTTCCCCTGGAAGAAGCCCCCCCCCGCCCCACTCACCCCCCTTTCGTGGGAGTCCCCGGGGGGAGAGGGAAGGACACCGCGTCTGCTTCTGTCTGCGGCCAAAGCTCCGTGAACTCTCTCCGGTTCTGTTGTTTACTCACTTCTCGCCGAGTTTCTGTTCGGCCCGGGCAAGCTGAGCCGCGGCTCCTCAGATGTTATTTATCTTTTCCTGCGAGGGACTTGTGACAGTCCAGGGTGTCGTGTATCCTGTGCGATTGTTTATCCCCCGGCCCCGCCGGGGCCGCGAGCAGCCTCCTCGCCAGTACTTCACGTCCCGAAACCCCGGACTACGTGAGCGAGCGAAGGGCGGGGAGGTTACACTGGGCGCTGGGATGAACCCGCGTCCTCTGGAGCCTGCGGCGCCGTGTCCTCAGGCAGAGGCGGTGACCCCGGGCGCCCAGGTGAAACGCAGCGGACAGCTGCGCTGCTCCGCCGAAGTCCCCGCCGGGAGCCCCGGCTCGGCCGCTGGTCCCCGCGCGGGCGGGGCGGGGGCGACCCCGAGGTGCAGCGACCCCCACCCCCACCCCGCCCCCGTCGC
>LNAC01000894.1:308308-544363 GCA_002007465.1 Ailurus styani
GGTCCCCGGCGGGTCAGCCCTGCCCCGCGGCTGGCTCTCGAGGGAGTCCGCCGTGAGCCGCGGGCGCTCGGCCTCCCTCCCGCTGCCGACGCGCGGGTGCGCTCCCGGCCGCTCCAGCCACAGCCCCGGGCCCTCACACCGGGAGCGCTCGCCCGCAGCGCCGGAGCGGCCGGCTGGGCACCCGGGCGCGGGTGGGCTGGGAGACCTTCGATTCGGCCTCGGACCCGGGCCGGTGGACGATTGGAAATTAGCCCGTGGGGGGACTTTGGGGTGAGTCTTGTCTTTTCCCGTCTCCTTTCCTTTCCTTTCCGGCCGTTTGCATCCTTTCTTCTGGCTTTTCCTGCCCTTCCCCGTTTCCTTTTGTCTTTTGGACGCTTTGGAGGGTCCGGTCTCCCTGGGCATCTTGAGGAGCGCGCCCGGGGAACGAAGGCAGGACGGAAAGGGGCTGTGCCCCGGCTCTCCCAGCCCATCCTTACGCCACACGCGCGCACACACACACAGGCACACTCACACACTTATGAGGAAAGATCAAACGCTCACGGCGGCCCGAGGTCTGTTTTCTCAGGCGTCCTTCCCCCATCACCGCATTGTTAGCGGGACAATGGGCTCCTGTGTCAGTCTTGTTGGCACCAGTTTTGTACGATGCAGGAAACAGCATTTCCTCTCGGCGCTGGAAAATTAACTTGGATCGTGCTTTTCCCTTTTTATTGAGAATCCGCACACACCCCGGGAAACCCGAGCTCCCGGAGAGGGGAAGGAGCGGCAGCAATAGACATCCCAAAGTCCTGCCCCAGCCCGTCCCCTTCCCGCTCAGCTCAGGGCTCCAGGTCTCTGCCAAAGGAGGAAACTCCCCGCGCTAAACAATAAGATGGGGCTGGGTGTCTCAGCAGTGACCCTCCCACTGGGGCCATCAGGACGGACTGTGCCAAGCGGCAGTCAGAGCCCTCTTGCAACGCGTTTTATTTGGAAGGGGAACTTGGCAGAAGGAGCCCCCAGCTGCCCAAAGACCCTCTCCACAGTCCACCCCACCTCTGGAGGTACTTGGGGTGGGCTCCAAGTTGGCTAAGTTTGGGCACTGGGACCAGTTGCCTAGGCGGTCCCAAAATGTACAAATATGAACAGCTGTTAAGTCGACAAAATTACTAGTAAATACTATCTTACTCCACTTAGTACTTCTATTTTGGTATTCATCTCACTTTGCCCTGTCTCTTGTCTCTTGGACTAACACTTGATTGCAAAATCAGAGAGACAGAGAGGAGTCTTCTTTGTCTGCATTTATCACTAAATGTTTACTAAAAATGGAGACATTGGTGCCTGTCCTAGCTAGCCCTATGGCCATCTCCTACTGTTCACATTTGTAGGCTGTGTATACTGACCACTGACTGCGGAAAGTACCCACAAAATTTATACATGTATGTCATTTTCATGCTATTCTCTATACATGACACGTGTGTACACAGACTTCTACAGCACACATACTACAGTATGTGTTTAATGACTGCAATACCTCTACCATTGCCATCTCTTCTACCCTGCCCTGATGGCAGTCTGCAGAGAGCAAGACAGAGGCTCCATCTCAAATCTATTATAGGCATACCTCCCCCTTCTCATTAATCTTTTGCAACAAATTCGTCAAACACTTTATGGAAATTATTTATTTATTTATTTATTTATTTATTTATTTTTAAGATTTTATTTATTTATTTGAGAGAGGGAGAGTACAAGTAAAGAAGAGAGGCAGAGGGAGAAGGAGAGGCAGACCCCCCCACTGAGCAGGGAGCCTGACGCGGGACCCAACCCCAGGACCCCAAGATCAGGACCCGAGCCGAAGGCAGGTGCCCAACCGACTGAGCCACCCAGGTGCCCATTTTATGGAAATTTAGTTGCTGAAAATGTTATTTACCATCAAATTTTAAACTCCTAAAAATTTTGGTAGGCTTTATTTTTCAGAGCAGTTACGCGTTTGCAGCAAAGTTGAACAGAAGTTACAGATTTCCCACACACCTCTCCCCACACATATATGGAGCCTCTGCCATGGTCAACATCCTCCATTAGAGAGATGCATTTTTTAAAATCCATGAACCTACATGGGCACGCCATTATTACCCAAGTCCACAGTTTACATTAGGGTTCACTTATGGTGTACATCCCATGGTTTAGATAAATGTATAATGACATGTGTCCGGTATTATAGTATTATTCAGAGTAGTTTCCATGCCCTAAAAATCCTATGTTTCGTCTGGTTATCCCTCTAAACCCTCAGTTTTTTAGTTTACTATCATGCCTAACTGATGTTAAGATCAAAACGGAGAATGTCAACAATGTACTTTGAGGACTTTTATCCTATATGAGTGAGATAAATCAGAGTTACAGGGATTAGTGGTCTATTGTTGGCCTTGGCTGCCCACGTTTCAGGTTTACATCTACCTCTTTTTCCTGACCGTCCACCTTTATCCCTTCTTCCTCTTCCAGCTGCAAGAGTTAATGGTCTGTAAAACAACACTTACATATTTACATCCTCCAGGGAAGCACTAAAAGGAACACTTTAGGGACTCTTTCTAATGTGAAAATCATCCCCAGTTGCTGGAGTCCTGACACCTGACCAAACTGGGTAAAAGCCAAGGCTGCTTAATGCTTTGAATGAATGAATGATTGATCATATTCTATTTTTTGTTTACATATTATTTTATTTGTAAGCTTGGAGAAGAGATTACAGCTTTGTGGTCTATAGAAATAAATTTGGGGAGAAACAGGTGGAGCGATCTCTAAGAAGGCATAAATTAGGTGCATCCTAATTACTCAACAAATATTTCGTAATAATGAAAATGTTGGCTGGCTCCTATGGTTAGTCTAGATGCTCTGAGACTTGCCCAGCTGAGTGTGCAAAACCCTGTATGGCGCTGTGAGTTTGCTCCTTAAGAGGGTCCTCACTGCTTTTACAAAATACTGTCCCTGAAAACATTGGTGCTCTTATCCCGCCATGGCTTTTTGATAGAGTGTGTAAGTCTGATTTGAACTTACCCCAGTTTTCATATATTTGTTTCAACTAGACTATGAGCCCCTTAGAAGATCACTTTGGATCTGCTGCTCTCTCACCACTTCCTTCACCTAGAAATAGATCAATAAATGTCCGATGGTGGTAATAGGGATAAACTAGTAACCTGCATGAAATGAATGCAGAGGTCAAAAGTCATCATGTAGCAAATTAAATGATGTCTAATGCCCTCCAGTGGCAGCTTTCCAATGACATTACATGACTGTGCTTCAAGGGACCTGTGGAGAAGAACCTTCTACTAGAGTGACTTTTGTATTTGCTGTCCTGCTGTTTAGGACCATTTTGTAAACATCTATCCCAGATGAATGACAGCAACAGGCAAAGGCAGATTGTTATCCCAAAGCTATTCTTAGGGAAAAATATTTTAAAATGAACTTTCCCCATCACCAATCCTCAAAAAAACAACTTTCTGAACATGCTCAGTGAACTAGAAGGAAAAAGAAAACTTTTCAGAAAAGAAATGCTCCAAGTTGGGGAAAATGACAAAGGGTTTGAATCCTCTGTTCTCTTCAATGGAAATAGTTGTCTGCACCCAGATTCCTAAGGCTCCATCAGTCCACATATCCTGCTGGTGTTTCCACCTACTTCATTGCTGCCAGCATTCCAGAGGCAGGCTGTTCCCCCACAGCCTTCTCACAAAAGGATTAGCCCAAATTTAAGCTAAATAAGTCAGGGGCTTACTGAGCTCTGCAGCTTCTTTGATAACCTTCAATTAGGAGGATTTCAGGGCTCCCTAGCAGCCGGCAAATGCAGAATGGTCGCATTTCAGCTTGCCTTCCAATGGACTATTCATGTTGGCTTAACTTGTGTGGGTGACTAGAGATGAGTCTTTTATGCTCCTCGTGGATTGCTGAAACATATCGGTAAAGCTGTTCCTTGGCTCCATTCAATGGAAGTCCATATGAAAGAAATTCATTCAGCGAGCTAATAACACCCCATCTTGCTACTTGCGGTATCCCTCCACTGCCCCCCATTTCCTCTTCTATTCCTGGGCTTCTGATCTGGCTCTTCCCCAGCCCCTACTCTCCAAATTCCTACCCCGGTTTCCTGCCTCATAATCTTTTCCTTCTAGAACTGTTGCTAGGTCTCTTTTCTAGAGCTCTGTTCCTGAGGCTGAGGCCTGGGGGAGAGCCCTATCAGACACCCTTTGCCTCCTCCCTCCCTGAGAAGTGTGCCCACCCTGACTTCCTACTGTGGTATTCTGCCTATAGTTTCAAGTGTCCGTTTACTTCATCTTAGGTTCCTTTCCCCACTGCGGATAAATTTCTTGGACCCGGCCTACAGATTCTGATAATCCGTGGGTACCCCTCTCACACAAACATCCTCAGCAGGGGCGAATTCTCTGTCTCTGTTTTTCTCCTTTCTGGGGCTTGACTTTCCTTCATGGGCATCAGCTTCTCGTGAGTATCTGACCATTTCCCCACTGGACCCGATGACAGTTCGAAACCTTTCTGAAAAGGAGGCAAGTTTAAATTAACAACAACAAAAACAAACAAACGAACAAACAAACAAACAAAACCAACAGAGGGTCATAGTTACAGTCCTGAAAAAATAGAAACATGTGAGTCACAACAAGACTTGAAACACCTTGTGATGTTTGCAAGCACCTTGTAGGTTTAAGTCTGCAAGGCCAGATTCCAAGTCTGCTTATTTTCTCCTGAGTAATCTGCACACATTTTAGGCAAGCTGCCATCTGGAGAGTGGGGTTAACTTAGGGTTTCCAATGGCTAGATTCTCCCACAAGTTTGACTCACTGAGTAAAAGAATGACTCAGTCTTTAAAAGCCACATGCCTTTCATGAATTACACATATAAAAGAAGAGTCCTCGAATATAGAAATGCTTGGTGTATGAAGCATCCTTCAAAAATCTTAAACATGGGGGCGCCTGGGTGGGTTAAAGGAGTGGGTTAAAGCCTCTGCCTTCAGCTCAGGTCATGATCTCAGGGTCCTGGGATCGAGCCCCGCATCGGGCTCTCTGCTCAGGGGAGAGCCTGCTTCCCCCTCTCTCTCTGCCTGCCTCTCTGCCTACTTGTGATCTCTCTCTGTCAAATAAATAAATAAAATCTTTAAAAAATCTTAAACATGAATATTAAAGAGGAATGTGTGGGCCTCCTAATATCAATAGCCTATAATATTTAAAACTTTCATCTAAATAAATATTTAAATAAATTTAAATTTATTTTATTACTTAGAACGTGATTTAATTAAAACACCTGGGTAAAAGATAGTAAAAATGAAATTCCATGACTTTGTTTCCCATCTCCTACTGTGCTGTCCCTGGTCCTACATGTGTGTTTTTGAGTTGAAAACAACTTTTTAACTCACCTCAAACTTTTCAGTCCTAGAACCCCTCTCCCACCGGACCCTTTCTTGTGTTAACTCTGGGTTCCTACTAACAGAAAAGCTGTCCTTCGCCCATGCCTGTTCTGCCTCTCTCTTGCCCCTTTGTTTCCCTCCCAAGGGCTCTGAATGAAGAAAAGTGAAATGACAGGTTCAGGCAGCAACAGGAGCACGACGAAGAAGAATTTACATTGTGGCCATCTTTCTTAAGGAGGTTCTTTGCCGTTTGAAGTCAGAGTTCACGTTCAAGCATCAGACATGCCGGCACACTTCTCCACTCATGCGCGTGCACACACACATACACACTCTCACATTCACACATGCACATCTATGCATACACACCTGGTCACTCTGTCCAGGGCAAGCCCATCCATACCACTGACAGGGCCATCAAGACTCAAGCTCTTGGAAATTTAAATCATTAAGAAAGACAGGTGGGGCACCTGTGTGGCTCAGTTGGTTCAGGACTGCCTTTGGCTCGGATCATGATCCCCGGGTCCTGGGATCAAGTCCTGCATCGGGCTCCCTGCTCAGTGGGGAGTCTGCTTCTCCCTCTCCCTCTACCCCTGCTTCTGTTGATGTTCTCTCTCTCTCTCTCAAACAAACAAACAAATAAATCTAAAAAAAAGAAAGAAAGAAAGAAAGAAAGAAAGAAAGAAAGAAAGAAAGAAAGAAAGAAAGAAAGAAAAATACAGGCAGAGTGAGTAGGTTGACAAATGAGTCATTTTAACGGGGAAGTCTTACTGGGCACTTACAATGGGGCCGAGGCCATAAAGTACCCAACATGGCTTTTCCTTGCAATACCCCTATGAGGTATGTGCTGTTTTTCAATCTTAATCTAAATCCCTACTGCCCAGACCTCCTCTGCAACTTCTCTTTTTAAAAGACTTATTTATCTGAGAGAGAGAGAGAGAGAGAGAGAGAGAGAGAGAGAGAGAATGTACATGCATGAGTGTGTGGGGAGGGGCAGAGGGAAAGGGAGAAAGAGAATAGGGGGCTTGATCTCATGACCCTGAGATCATGACCTGAGCTGAAACCAAGAGTCAGAAGCTTAACTGGCTGAGCCACCCAGGCACTCAAGCAACAATTTCTTCCTTCCTTCCTTCTGTCCTTCCTTCCTTCTGTCCGTTCTTCCTTCTTTCCTTCCTTCCTTCCTTCCCTCCTTCCTCTCTTTCTCTTTCTTTCTTTTTTACCTGACTGAGCTGTTTCAGTCAACAGTTGGGTTCTAAGAACCCTCCAGAGCTATCAACGAAAACCTGCAGCCTACTCAGTTTCAAAAACTAAAAATTTATTTACATTCTCCTAAATATATATATCAAAATATTAAGGTGAACTTAGGAAAGAAGCTTATGAAAGGAAGGAGACTCAGTAAAGAAAACTCCCAAGGTGAATAAGAAGGTAACTATTGCTAAAGATTATGGATCAGGATTGCTTCCATGTTACAGTAAGTATAGTCTACAAATAGTGAAAATGAATGCATGGTGTAGTTTTCCTTAAATTGCTAAGTTAATCACCACTTTAAGGTTAACGTTTTTCTGTTTCTGTTCATAGGACTTCTCACGTATGTTTTCTTTTCGTTTTTTAAGCACATAATAACATTCTGTAACTTTTACAGTAATAATATCCAGTCGTACCTGTTTGGCAGAGCCTGGGAAATAGTGAACAAAATTAGGCTTCAGATTTCTGTGAATGCTAAAAATAGTGAAGAGTCCACTGTGCAAAACACCCACAGATTAGGGAATTAAGAACCTGAAGATTCACTTTCTAAAAAGAGGTTAAAAATTTTAAATAGACTTTCTTATTTCCTTGAGTCTTTCAATTGAAGTAGAGTTGATAATGTTACATTAGTTTCAGATGTACAACACAGTGATTCAGCAAGTTTATACATTGTGCTGTGCTCACCACAAGGGTAGATACCTTCTGTCATCTGACAACACTATTATGGTATCATAGATTATAGTCCCTTTGCTGTACCTTTCATCCTGTGACTTATTCACGCTGTAACTGGAAACCTGTACCTCCCACTCCGGACCCACTTTTGTCTATCCCCATCTGGCAACGGTCGGTTGTTCTCTGTATTTATGAGTCTGTCTCTGCTTTTTATTTGTTTGTTTCATTTTTAGATTCCACGTATAAGTGAAATTGTATGATACATCCTTTCTATGTCTGACATTTCATTTAGCTTCATACCATCTAGGTCCATCCACGCTGTCACAAATGGCAAGATCTCATCCTTTCTTATGGCTGAGTAATCGTACATTGTGTGTGTGTGACGTCTTCTTTATCCATTCATCCACTATGGACACTTAGGTTGCTTCCATATCCTGGCTATCGTAAGTAATGTTGCAATATACATATGCATAAGGGAGCATATATCTTTTTGAATTAGTGTTCTTTTGGGGGGATGAATACCCAGTAGTGAACTAACTGGGCTGTATGGCATTTCTATATTTAATTTTTTGAGGAAACTCCATACTGTTTTTCACAGTTGCTGTTCCAATTTGTAGTCCCACCAACAGTGCCTGAGGGTTTTCTTCTCTACATATCCTTGCCAACACTTGTTATTTCTTACCTTTTTTATTCTAGCCATTCCAATAGAGCTGATGTCTCATTGTGGTTTTGATTTGCATTTCCCTGATGATGAGTGATATTGAGCATCTTTTCATGTATCTGTTGGCTATCTGTATGTCTTTTTCAGAAAAATGTCTATTTAGGTCCTCTGCCCATTTTTAAATTGGATTATTTTTGTTTTGGTGTTGAAGTCTGTAAGTTCTTTATATAATTTGAGTATTAACCCCTTATTAGGTACATCATTTGCAAATATCTTCTCCCATTCAGAAGGTTCCCTTTTCGCTTTGTTGTTGATTTCTCTTGCTGTGCAAAAGCTACTTATTTTGGTGTAGTCCTAATAGTTTATTTTTGCTTTTGTGTCCCTTGCCTGAAAAGACATAGCTAGAAAAATATTTTTATGGTGATGTCAAAGGCATCCATGGTTATACTTTTTTCTAGGAGTTTTATGGTTTTGTGTCTCACATTTAGGTCTTTAACCCATTCTGAGTTTATTTTGCATATGGTAAAAGAAAGTGGTCCAGTTTCATTCTTTTATATGGAGCTGTTCCATTTTCCCAGTGCCATTTATTGAAGAGACTGCCCTTTTCCCCTTGTATCTTCTTGCCTCCTTTGTTGTAGATCAATTGACCAATAATCATGAGTTTATTTCTGGGCTCTATTCTTTCTATTGATCTTTATGTCTGTTTTTCTGTCAGTGCTGTTTTGTTTTAATTCCAATAGCTTTGTAGTGTATCTTGAAATCTGGGATTTTGTGATACCTCCAGCTACGTTCTTCTTTCTTGAGATTGCTTTGGCCATTTGGGGTTTTTTTTGTAGTTCCATGCACATTTTAGTGTTATTTGTTCTAGTTCTGTGAAAAAATGCTATTGGTATTTTGATAGGGATTGATTGCATTGAATCTGTAGATTGTTTTGGGTAGTATGGACATTTTAACAATATTAATTCTTCCAATCCATGAGCATGGAATGTCTTTCCATTTATGTTGTCTTCAATTTCTTTTGATCAGTATTTTATATTTTTCAGAGTACAGGCTTTCACCTCCTTGGTTAAGTTTATTCCTAGTTATTTTATCCTTTTTGGTGTAATTGTAAATGGGATCATTTCCTTAATTTCTCTTTCTTCTACTTTGTCATTAGTGTATAGAAACACAACCAATTTCTGTGTATTAATTTTGTACCCTGTAACTTTACTGAGCCAATTTATTACTTTTAATAGTTTTTTTTAACCATATAGTGACAGTTGAACTTCTTCCCTACCAATATGGATGCCTTTTATTTCTTTTTCTTTTCTGACTGCTGTGGCTAGGATTTCCAGTACTATGTTGAATAAAATTGAAACTGGAAACCTTTGTCTTGTTCCTGATATCAGAGGAAAAACCTAATAGACTTTATTTTTAGGAGCAGTTTTAGGTTCACAGCAAAACTGGACAGGAATTATAGAGAGTTCCCATATACCCCCTGACATATGTGCCCATGCCCCCCACATACACACACAGCCTCTTCTACTATCCACATCCCCTACCAGAGTGATACATTTGTTATAACTGATAAACTTACATTGACACATCGTAATTATCCAAAGACCATAGTTTACAATAGGGTTCACCCTTGGCGTTATACATACCACGGGTTTGGACATATGGATAAGGCTATGCCACAACAATTACGGAATGTGCAGAGTAGTTTCACTGCCCCCAGAACCCTCTCTTCTTTGCTAGTCGTCCCTCCCTTCCGGCGCTAACACTAGCAACCACTGATCTTCTCACTGTCTCCATGGTTTTGCCTTTTCCAGAATGTCGTATAGTTGGAAACATACAGTTTCTAGCCTTTTCGAAATGACTTCTTTCACTTAGTAAAGGTTGACTTTTTAAACCAGCAAAGTGGTCTCTTCATATCAAACTCCTATCTTTGTATTTTACCTCTAAAACTTGTTCTGGTTGCTTTCTTCTGCCCTCTGATGGCTGGATATACATTCCCATGTCACTCTTTGTGTCCCTGAGACATTACCTCAGAGCATTAAAATGTCACAAATTTCTGTCTTTAATTACATAAAAGACAATGGAACATTTGTAATCAAAACATATTCTTGCCTCCACTTATCAACTAAGGGTGACATGGACCCATTGGTGGGGTGGGGGCCATATTTGGAACGTATGTCTGGGGCCAGAGTATAGCAGACTTAACTACTGCCATTTAAGAATCATAAACATCTTGTAAAAAATAGTTCTAACTAACATACAAAAAGAGCATGTCCTAAAAAACATTGTCTATGTGCTCTAGATTCATTTAATTAGAAAATATTTTATTAATGCTATTGCACCCAAAGGAAAACTACTATAAAATTTGTGTTTTTATAGATTTCAGTCTCGAAGATTCAAAGTAATTCTCCACCATAATAACCAATGGCTATTACCCCAGGTCATCTTAAGACTTCATGGTTTAGTAGAATTGTAAAGCTACAGGGGGTCCAGGGCCTCTGTCTCCAAATAGCTGGACCTTTCAAACAGGGGCTATTAGGCATATAAGGATAGTGGAGCTTCTGCCTATCATGGAGTTCTTGGGGGAATACCATGAATAACGTGTTAAAATTAAAACAATAAATACAATAATGATGATGGTGATCATAACAATAGTTATCATTTATTGAGTGTCACTGTGTGTTACTCACTATGCTACTTGCTTTGCATATTATCTCATATAGTTCTCACAATGAGGTTGATACTGTCATACTGTGATTATCCTCATTTTACAGAAGAGTAAACTGATATTCAGAGGAAGTGAGTACTTTACACCAAACAGAGGCAGATCTGATTTTGTGGGTCAGATGCATATGCAATTTTAGAGGCTACCATTAAGAAAAGGAACTCAAACCCATGAAAACAAATTGAGTGAGGACCTTGGGTGAGGGGTCCAGAAGCTTAAGCTTCCTATGTAATTGACCTCTAGCCCAAGACCACTCAACGAGGAGATGAGAGAGCCAGAGCTGAGCCCAGGCAGTCTGGCCTCGAAGATCAGGACTTCACCTCTGTTCTGCTGCCTTTAGTCAGGTGAACACATAATTTTCTGGAAAAATTATATGCCATTTCTGGAAAAATTATATGCCATCTCAGGCTAGCTTGTTGTATAGATAGGTGGAGAAAGGTATCAAAGTTATGAGAAACAGTTGATATAAAATTTTTAAATAGAAAAAAATTTTAAATAGAGAAAAATTTCCATTAATTTGGTATTTTTCTGAAAATTTCTGCTCAAAGCCTCAACCCAGTTCCTGAGTACCAGAGTTTCACAAAAACGTGGTTTATAACTGTTGCCCTAAACTATTCAAGAAAAAAAACCTTCCTACTTGTTTTGTTTTTAATGTCCAATTGCTACATATTTTTAGGATTATACTCTTAAATTGAAAAATATTTTTAGGGATGCCTGGGTGGTTCAGTGGGCTGAGCGTCTGCCTTTAGATTAGGGCATGATCCCGAGGGCCTGAGATCGAGTCTTCATCAGGCTCCCTGCTCAGTGGGGAGTCTGCTTCTCCCTCTCCTGGCCTCTCTCCCTGCTTGTGCTCTGTATCTCTCTCTCTCTCTGACAAATAAATAACATCTTTAAAAATATATAGATATATTTTTAAATTCCCTAAATATTATCATTTTCTATGTAAGTGTGCAACCCTAATATATAGTAATTTGGATATTATAAAACATTATTTAAATTGAAAACCTATTTATTTATTTACATACTTATAAATATTTTACTTTTAAGTAATCTCTACACCAAATGTGGAGTCCAAACTCACAACCCCGAGATCAAGAATCACATGCTCCACCGACTGAGCCAACCAGGTGCTCCGATACCAATTTAAATTGAACACCTAGTTCGATAAAGAGTGATCTGGGAAGAGGGGGAGAGATAAAGAAGGGAGAGGGAATACTGTGCTCAACACACTGAGCCACCCAGGTGCTCCCAATATGTTTACTATTAATACAGAGTATTAATGTTTTATTTGGCAGACAGAACTATACATAAGGTGGATTGGATTGAGTTGGGCTCTCTCCACTTCTTTTCTCATTATTGAGGACCAGGTTCTGAAGAGTTCAGGTGTCGGGGGGGGGCGGTGTTGTGTGAACATACACTGTTGGTTCAGACATTCCTTGTGCCCTCATTCCTCAGTCATGTGGTCCATCTTTATAACTTACGTTCCCCTTTGAGATAATGTTTCATAGTTTGTGTAGCTTAATTTGGGATTAAAATATTGAGAATGGGTGTCTGGATGGCTCAGTGGGTTGAGCCCCTGCCTTTGGCTCAGGTCATGATCTCGGGGTCCTGGGATCGAGTCCCTCATCGGGCTCTCTGCTCAGCAGGGAGCCTGCTTCCCCCTCTCTCTCTGCCTGCCTCTCTGCCTCCTTGTGATCTCTCTCTCTCTCTCTGTGTCAAATAAATAAAATCTTAAAAAAAAAATATTGAGAATGGGAGTAGTTTGAGTTTGTCAGTGGCTTTTGGTCTCAGAAAAATAGACTTCTAGCCTCTATCCTGCCAGATGAAGCCTTCATCATAAAATTTCCACCTTCAAGTTTCATGGTAGAGACATGTTGGTGAAAGGTCTATGTGCAGACCAACCACATTCATGGATTTGAATCATGCCCCTATTGTCTTCTTTCCAGCCCAAGGAATCCTCATTGTCTCTGTGCCTCTTCACAGACCAGTAGAGCTAGTCGGCTGACTGTTTTAGTTGCCTTTTGGTTCAGGGTCAGCTATATAGTCTGTGAAGCCCAATGCAAAATGAAAATGTGGAACGCCTTCTCCAAAAAGTATTAGGAATTTCAAGATAGCAACTGCAGAGAATTAAACCAAGTATGTGGCCCTTCTGAGCCTGGGGCCTATCTGACCACACAGTTGCCTCCCCCTGAAGGGAGCCCTGTTCCTAAGGACTCCCTTTGGATGCCTATGCCTTTGGGGGGCTTATCAACAGATTTATTGATGGCGACATTTTTAGTAAAAAATAATGCTTTGTTTTTGTTTTTTTAACAACAATAAACCCATACTTTCTGTGTTTTTTCTTTTTAATTCAACTATATCCTCTGGTATTTTGTCTTTCTGAGCCAATCAGTTGCTTTTTCTTTGAATCAGATTACTTATTTTTCCATCCTCTTAATCATTTTACAATGAAATAGTCTCTAAACTATCTCTAATATTCTGTATGTTTTAAAATTATAAATACCAAAATTAGACACAGTATTCAGATATACCATGAAGCCTCACAAGGATTCAGGACGGTAGAATCAATCAATCAATCAATATGAATACAACACCAAATAAGTGATTGTTCTTTCTTTGGCTTGCTAATATTTCATTTAGAATTTCTGCATCTAGTATCCATAAAGGAAATCAGTTTATAGCTTTAATTCCTGCACTTTCTTTATTTGGCTTTGGAATCAAGGTTGTGGTAATGTTATAAAGCAAATTAGATAACTTTCTCTTCTCTAGATCAATTTTATGAGACCGAGACGAGCTGATATTGGAATATTTATTAAAACGTACCTGAGAAACTATGTGATGATACATATTGTGGATGGGGGAGTGGATGGAAAGGAAACAATTTTGGAGGAGGCATTAATTCAGTCTCTTTAACGGTTGTTGATCTATCTGAGTTTCCTAATTTCTCTTGAGTCAAAAGTTTTCTTTTAAATTTTTAAATTAAAAAGAAAGGAGAAGAAAGTTATAATAATTCAAATTTCTGTCACCATTTTTAATATTTTGATATATATGCTCAACTGTTTTGAGGAAAAAAATGCCATTTTAATTTTGGCAAGATAATATATGCCCAAAGTATAAAAGCGAAAGTCTTTTGGGTTTGAGATTTTTTGTATCTTTTTTTTTTTTACTGTTTTATTTACTTATTAAGTTTTTAGTTTCAATTCCAGGAAGTTAACATACAGTGTTATCTTACTTTCAGGTATGCAATATAGTGATTCAACAATTCTATACATTACTCAGTGCTCATCGTGATAAGAGTGCTCTCAATCCCTTTATCTCTTTCCGCTACCCCGCATTCCCCTCCCTTCTGGTAACCACCAGTTTGTTCTCTATAGTTAAGAGTCTGTTTCTTCTCCTGGCCCCCACCCACTAGCGGCCAGTACTACCTACTGACATTTACTAGGCAAACAAAAATCACCTGCTATGTCCAAATGTTCTCCTTTGGAGCAGGATTTCAGTTCCGGATGATAGCCACTGCACTGTATCCCAAACCAATGAAGTTCACTCCATTGAACAGAAAAAAAATAGGTGTTTTGCTCAAGGGAACAAACTGAAGGGAAGCTGGAGGGGTTTATGTTGGGTTTGATGAAAAAAATAGTTTCTTTTATTTTCCTTATGCATTTTTGATAAATAAAGATAAAATACATAGTACCAAAGGAAAAAAAAAGAGTCTGTTTCTTGGTTTGTTTCTTTCTCTCTCTCTTTTTTCCACCATGATCATTTGTGTTGTTTCTTAAATTCCACATGAGTGAAATCATATGGTATTTGTCTTTCTGTGACTGACTTACTTCACTTAGTATTATACTCTCTAGCTCTATCCATGTTGTTGCAAGTGGCAAGATTCCATTCTTTTTAGGGCTGAATAATATTCCATTTTATATACCTCATCTTCATTACCCATTCATCTAATGATAAACACTGGGCTGCTCCCATTATCTGGCTATTGTAAATAATGCTGCAATAAACATAGGGTTGGATGTATCCTTTTGAATTAGTACTTTTGTATTCCTTGGGTAAATACCCAATAGTGTAATTGCTGAATCGTAGGGTAGTTCTATTTTAAACTTTTTGAAGAACCTCCATACTGTTCTCCACAGTGGCTGCACCAGTTTGCATTCCCACCAGCAGTGCACAAATTTTCCTTATTCTCCACATCCTTGCCAACACTTGTTGTTTCTTACGTTTTTTATTTTAGCCATTCTGACAAGTATAAGGTGATATCTCACTGTGATTTTGATTTGCATTTTCCTGATGATGAGTGATGTTAAGCATTTTTTCATGTGTAAAAATGAAAGTTTTTTTTAACCTACTCCAAACCTCACTATTAAGAAAAAAGCCATCATTAACTATATCAATATTTATTCCAGACAATTCTTAATGCATTCATACAAATAAAATGCAATAGAAAGACTGATGAATGATAGATGAATGGTTACTTACAAATACTATTTTTAGAAAGATAGATAGGCATAGTTATAAATTTGTTCATTTTATTTGAATTTTTTCAAGAAAAAAGAGGTTAAAGTGAAAGTGAATTGCAGATAAATAAGAGAGCTAATTCCTTTAAATTTTCCCTGTAGGTTAGGAAGAAAATTTTTTAAAACATTAAGGTATTACATGCATTGTGATTTTTTTTAGTGTCTTTTTTTAAAGATTTTATTTATATATTTGACAGAGAGTTAGAGACAGCACAAGCAGGGGGAGCTGCAGGCAGAGGGAGAGGGAGAAGCAGGCTCCCCATTAAGCAGGGAGCCCAATGAGGGCCTCCATCCAAGGCCCATGGAATCTTGACCTGAGCCAAAGGCTTAACCAACTGAGCCACTCAGGTGCCTTCACTGTGATTTTTTTTAATTACCTTTTTTTCCCCAAATTTTAGACAGTATCGGTTGACTCTCTGTCATGAAAATATTTTATTTCCTCCTGTTTTTCTTCCCCTCCTGATCTTTGCCTCAATTTACAATATTTACATTCTAGTTAGTACTGTATTTCCTGAAGCTGTTTACTACGTATGTGTGAATGGATGCATGTCTTCAACTGGATTTAGTGTTCATCTTAAATCCTTTACCGTGGTTTCCTCATTCCTGAGTTCTTCTATTTGGTTAATTTTTTTAATTGGTTGAAATTTGTTGACAAGTCATCTAGCTTTCCCATGAAGCATCATAGCATTGTAGTCCCGGAATTCCACCACTTTTGAGAAATGTCTGCCCTTGCCTTTCTCCTTGAATGACATCCAGGACCTGTTCCAATATCCCTTCCCTTAGAGCTTTGAAGGCAGAGCCCTGCTGTCTTCTGCCCCCAAAGGTCACGAGGAGAGCCCTGTGGCCAGTCTAATTTCTCTTTCTTGTAAGAAATTGGCCTTCCTGCCCAAACACCTGATAAATTCTTTCTTTATTCTTAAAGTTCAATAGTTTCACTAGAATGTATCTCTTTGGTGCGGTACTGTATTAAATTTTCCTGAAATACAATTTGTTCTTTGGATGTGTGGAGTAAGGTTTTTATTTTATAAAATTTTCTTGCATAATTTGAATAAATATTGTCTTTAATTTTTAAAGATTTTAATTTTGTAATTTTTCACCCATTCTTTACTTCTGGGACATCAGTTGTCTTAAGTTGAAGTAAGTTAATCTTTTCTTCACTTCTTTGAGTTCTCATTGGTTTCTGTCATATGGTTGTCTTTTTTGCATATATTATTTCAAATGTTTTAAGGCTTTTCTTTATGTTAATAATCAGGTTTTCAGTGGTATCTGTCTGTTCTTTCTGTTCCTAATTTATATACCTATTATATAATGATGTTGTTTGGCTATCAATTGGTTTTCTTGTGCCTGCAAATTGTTTTTACATTTCATTTTGTTGTTTCAAGATATTAGGTGGGTACTGTAACTAATTAGCCACAACTTCTCAGTGGTTTATCACTTACGGTTTTATTTCTTTCTCATGCAAAGTTTTCCAGTGTAGTTCCTGTCCAGAGATAACTCAGAGCCCAAGATATTTGCATCTCAGAAGTCTTGTCACAGGCTAAATTGCCTTGGCAGGAGAAATTTCAGCATGAAGAACTCATATCTGCTGGCCTCAAATTGTCTGAAATTGGCCTGGAATTGATGCGGGCCATGCTGTTTATGTTTATTACTAGACTGTTCGCTTTTTGCCCCGAATGAATCAGATGGAGTAGTAGCTACAAGAAAGGCAAAGAAATGCAAAATGTCTGCATGCTGGGAAGAGGGAAAAGACCCAAGATTTGGTGAACATACAGCATTATCTTCTCCACATTTACCATACTGTCTTTGAGCTCTTGTTTTATTATTTCGTGGGTTTAAAAAGGAATTATTCTCTAGTGTAAAGAGATCAGGAAGACTCTTCTTTTATTTGAGTGGAATGTTCTCTTAAGTCTTTGCCGGCCTTGTGCTTGCTTGTTCCCTCCCTTCCTCTTGCTTTTTTTCTTTCATTCCCTCATACAGCATATTTGCATAGTTGTCATGCTGGTTTTTTTCTTTATCTTGAGCAATTCTGTCCAGACCTTGTATTTTCTCTGTTACAAAGTGGGTGATTCTTCTTCTTTTTTTTTTCTTACTCCTTTTCCCCTGTATCTAAAAACAGTTTTTCTCCTCCAAATTATAGTTTGAGGGTTAAGCAGTGCGTTTTGTATTTTTTTAAAGAGGACTGAGAGGAGAGTGGGAAGGGGAGAGTTTGGGGTGTTAAGCAGTATTTGCTAGGGTATGTGATTGTTTTCTCTCTTCTGAGATCTTGTTAAAATGCTAGAACCAGGAATTCCAATGCCCATGGAGAGAATATTCTCAGATTTGAGACTGTTTCTTGTGATATGCTCACTTGTTTCTCTGTTGTTGCTGTTTGTCAGAAACAGGAAAAAAGTGAAGACACTTGAATAGTTTGTCCCCCGCAGTGGGTATTCATGGGGGTCATCAGTAAGAATTCTTAGTACCACTCAATGGTATGGTTTTGGGTGAAGGGGTGGAATTAGAAGTCTAGCCTTTCTATGCCTCTCATTTCTGCTCCAGAAGGTCCTGTCTGTCCTTGGCTACTGATATTTGAAGTGTATTTCATTAAGTTGTGATTCTATCCTTGCCTGTTTGTGTTACTGCCTATTTGGAGGGTGGTTTTTCATGTTTCTTTTTTTTTTTTCTTTAGGTATCAAGGGAGGGATATTATCTGGTATAAATATCACCTCTCATTTTAACCGAGACCTCTCTTCAGTCCAATTTTGTATTTTTTTCCCTACAAGTAATTGTCAAATTCACTTACGCTTTCAAAATGATTTGCATACCATAGTTCAGAGTTTTCTTATGATCTTTTTTTAAAACACTAGACAGTACCTGTAGTTTTAGCCACTTTGTTGTTTGGCTCCTTTGTCATTACTGATATATATATATATATGTAAATATATATATATATTTGTTTTCTCTCTTTTTTTTTTCTTACCAAGTCTGCTAAAGAACTGTCTAGCTTTTGTTTTCAAAATTACAATAACAAAAGAAATTCTACAAAAGTTTAAGGTATGTTCCCTACCCTTAGTGATATTTTTAAAAAGGTGTGAAGAGTAGGAAATTAAGATTTAAGTTGTATGTTATCAGCCAGAAGGTAAAATTGTAGTTTTAAGAATTAAGAAAGCGTCAGGCAGGAGTAGCTTATTAGTCTGGTAGGGCCACCATAACAAAGTAATACAGACTGAGTGGCTTAAACAACACACATTCATCTTCTCACAGTTCTGGAAGCCGGAAGTCCAAGATCAAGGTTTTGGGAGGTTTGGTTTCTTCCTTTCTCATTGGCTTATAGTTGGCCATCTTTTTTTCCTGTGTCTTTGGAAGGCCTTCCATCTCTATCCAATTTTTTTTCTTATAAGGATACCAGTTATATTTGACAACAGTTATATTAGCTCCCCCCTCATGACCTCATTTAACTTTAGTTACCTCTTAAAGGACCTTATCTCCAAATACAGTCATATTCTAAGATACTGGAAATTAGGATTTCAACATGCATTTTGAGTGAATGCCGTTTGGCCCATAACAAGTAATCAGGAGAGACTTACAGTAGTTAGTGTATAGGCTAAGATATTAAAAAACATAGTGGCTCAAAAAGAGACAAAAAGGTATGTTATTTTTTCTCATGAAACAATCTAGAAGAAATAGGTGGTGCAGGGCTTCCTCTGTGTCATCCAGAGATCCAAGTCCCTCTTGGTTCTTGCTCTACCATTTTCTAGAGAATTGCTGTCATCCAATGCCCAGAACTTGACAGGCATTCAGTGATGCTTATGGAAAGAAAGAAAGAAAGAAAGAAAAGAAAGAAAGAAAGAAAGACAGTGTGTTCTGGGGCAATGAATGGGCTAGCATAAAGGAAGTAATCTTAATAGAAATAAGTAAACAGGAAATATGATCAAATACATATGTCTGGCCAGATTTGAGGAAGCCTTGAAAGTCAAAAGGGACTCACAGGGGACTGGAACTGAAAGGGATGAATCAACTCCTAATTCACTAATTTTATACAAATGAGGAAATTGAGGCTCAAGAAAGTGAATTAATTCATCCACATAACTAATAAGTCATGCTATCCAGCATACTAAATCAGTTCCTCTGATTCCACATTAAGGTCACTGCTTTTCTACCGGAATCGGCAAAAGATGGATACTCATTCTACAGTTTTCCATGTGGGAAGTGACGTGAAGTATGCCATATTTTAGGAAAGTCGATTTTTATGGCTCTTACATGTCCTATATCGGTGACTATCCATATACACACTGCAGGGGACACTGATGCTTATACAAAGGATAATGTGTCTTTCTTTTGGTTGTTAAGAGACACCCCCCACCTGCATCCTGGTCTAGTTGGTGGGAGCTGAAAGGAGATCCCTTCTTTTAGGAGACAGAGCATCCTGCCCAGTGTGTATTTGTGTGAGCTGCAGGGGTGAAAGTGATAACTAATCCTGATTGGCTAAAGCCAGTCAAGTTAAATCTATGCCCCCTTGCCAATGATTGGTCTAAAGGTTGACATGTGACCCATTTCTGGCCAATGAGACATAAAGGAGATTCTGCGGGGTAGCTCCTGGGAGATTCTCACTTAATAGGTAAGAGCCAGCTAGGAGCAGACCTCTTTGCCCCACTGCCTACTTTAAATATAGTTGCACAAGTCAACTTCTGACCATAAGCAACATCAGAGATGCCAGAGCAGAAAGACCGAGACAGGTTGCTTGGGTACTTTGTAACATTGTGGGATTATCGCATCCAACCTGGAACAGCCTTCACAGTACTCCTCGCTATGTGAGATAATTACATTTTGTCTTTATTGCTTGTTAATTTCGGTCAGGTATACTGTTACTTGCAACCAAAGCATGCCTAACCAGGATACACATTGTATTTACTTTTTAAACAAGCATTTAACTGCCTAAAGACATCCCTTTGCAGTTCCCTATAGTTTCTAAACAAGAAAGTACAAGATAAAAATTCAGAGCTGTGCATTCTAGGGGAGTGCAAGGGAGAGAGGGATTGGGCTGACCAGAGTGCTCAGGAAAGTCTTCATAGTGCATATGGGACTTGGGCCAGGACTTGTGCGGTGGGTGAGAGCAGAACAGGCAGATGGAAACTGTCAGCACATCTCACATGCAGGTGGAAGGTCCCAGCGTGAGCAAATGACGGCCAGTCCTTTGGAAACCTTCGAGGACTTGGATTTCGGTCTATATTTAAACTCCTGTCTGAGTGTTACAGGTCTCATGAATCCCACAGAAAACATGTTCTTTCAGTCGTCCAGCACTCCCTAAGCATGATTGACAGTAAAGCCAGGTACCTGTTGGGATAGGTATCTCCACAGCAGAGCAACACATCAATGGTCCTCATGGACTCCAACTTTAGGCTGTGGTGTGTGCCTTTGCTGTTTGTTGGGTGAGTTCCCTATGTTCCTAATATACCTTCTTCCTGAGACCAAGAACATTCTGTCCTCCTTTGTGGTCAGAGGTGGTCTTCATTTTGGTGTCAAGGGACCAGACCAACATTCTGGAAATTTCCTTCATGGTCCTAGAGGGTTCTTCTAAGCTAATGGTGCTCCTGGTAGCCTGTGGCAAACTTTCTGACTTCTAGGTATGGTCAGGCTCCTTAAATTGCCTAACACTATTGTTGATGACAAATACCATACATGACAAAATAGAAAATTGTGTTTTTAAGTGACTCTTCATCCTCAAAGCCAGACGCCAGAGAAGAAAATCTGGTTTCTCGTACTGATGTACCACTAAGAGTTATGTGGCCTTCACTGGATGCATCACTTCATATTTTGGGATTTCATTTTCTTCATTTATGTGACACGAGGCACTGGGGTGTTTCTAAACTAAAATCATCTTTGAAGTGGTTGTTTATCATTGCTTCTCTTTCTAGATACCGAAATCACAAGATTCCTACATTTTTCTCCTATATGACCATTTTTTAAAGTGGGAGAACATTTTAAGCACAGGGAACCAAATAAGCAAAGGCAAAAGCAAGCCACTGCTTGCCCAGGGAGGCAGGAGGAATTGTGGCCATGGGAGGTCCCGGGCAGGTCAGCTGCCTGTCACCTTCTGCCTCCTCTAGCTTTTTACTGTAGCTCTTTATCTGTGGATTCTTCCTGGGCCCAGAGCTCAATCAGATCATGTGGAATCATTGAGCAGGGACAGGAAGAAAACATCCCTTGGGCTCTGGAGAGGCAGGAGTCATCCTCTGCTGACCTGTTGGAGCCTTTGGTAGGGTCCTGATATTGATTGTAGTCAGTTTCAGCTCTGCTGAAGGAAGTTAAAGGGAGCTTTGATCCACACTTGTAAAGCGAGATGGGGCAGCTCCATGGTGACAGTGACGATTAGTGGGAAACTCAAGGAAAGGAGGTCTCAGGAGGAGAGGAGGGGTTGGGGGGGCTTCTCCCAGGTGAAATTCTCCCTTTGCTGTTCACCTTGGTGGATCAAGGTTTTTGCTTATTAATGGAGCTGGTGGGTTTTCTTACAGAAAGCAGGGAACTTTGTGCTAAAACTTCAGTAACAGAGACCCGTTGAGAGCAAGAATGGGCAGCTGGACCAGGGCAGAAGGGAAAGGAAAGGAATCAGGGAAACATGACAGTGTCACCTGGCCCCCACAGGGGATGGCCAGGAAATGTCGCATTTACTCAGGATCAGGTCCCAGCAGACAGACAGCAGAGGGCTCCTAGTCCAGAGCAATTGAAGGCTCTAAGCATCAGGGGACACCTGGAGTCCAAGAGGAGGCAGGGTCTCCAACACTGCCTTAGGGACAAAGCTGGGAAGGACAGACAATGGGTTAGGCCATTCAAGGCCCAGTCTCAAGGGAGTTCGGGAATTCGAGGGCAGAAGGGCAGTCAACCCCACTGCAGGTGTGGAAAGGTTAGTGAGCGAACATGCAGAGGGGCATTGTTAAGGTAATAAGAGCTAACTTTATTCAGTGTTCATTTCAATCCAGGCACTATTATAAATTCTTTTCTGGATCCCTCTTTTGATCTTCCCAACAACCATATTATGTCATCCCTGCTCTAAAGAGTGAGGCTAGGACCCAGGGACATGAAATGGTTTGCTCAAGGTCATATACCCAGCAAGAGGCAAGGAGTGCTGGAAGCTGCACACCCCCACACCAGGAGAGGCGCTTTGCTCTCCACTTAGTTTTATGTTGCTTTCTGGGTTCAGGTGATCTTCTGCCCAAAGGTGGTGACCTTCATCTGACTGAGACATGAACTGACTTGCAGGCAGAACCATCCTTCCTTCCCTTGATTTATTAGATCCCACACTGACCCAGTGGATGAAGCAGTGGGTCTTCAGGAATCTTCAGGAATCAGCTCTTTCCTTCTGTCTGATGGGCTGGGTTTTAAGAGACCAGAAGGACAGTGGTGGTGGGGGGTGGGGAGTGGGAAGGGGCCAGTGGGGAGGGATGGGAGAGGACTGCTCAGGGGAGGGTCCAATCACATCACTTCTCTCCCTCTTTCCTCACCATCGGATCAGGAAGTTGGAGTAGATGATCTATGAAGTCCATTTGTACACTAACATTTTATAATTTTATCTTTTATCTTCACCAGTCAGTCTTGCAGAATCTCTTTCTTTCTCCAACCATTGGAACCTCTCTTTTTCATACGTTCTAGAAAAAATGGCCAATTGTTTTGCAGTATTATCTTCCTGTTTCTAAAATTGTCTTGGTTGCTTGCCAACAAATCCTTTTCTTTAAAAACATAGTTATTAATAAATAATATTACCATATACCATCTTTAATACATTTTAATAAATATCATGAAGAAAAGGGATTTTCAAAACTGGTGCATTTTTCTTCTGTCATCAGTTAGTATTTTCCTCTGAAAGAGATTTTCCTATTTTCTGTTCTTTTTCATTTTTGATCTTGTTTCTACTTCTCTGTGTTACTTCTCAACACAGCAGTAGTTTCAAATCAAGTGGATTTTTAAAACTGTAAGCTGTCTCCTCTGTGATTGCTTTACATTTATTCATCCCTCTTATCAGCAAACTTTGGATTTGCTGAAAACTCATGCCAAGGACGCATTTCCTTATGACTATCTGTGAAACCAAAGTTCTGGTCATGGTCCCTCTTTCTTTCTAGCTTTTTTCTGAGGCTCAGATCCTAAAACTTAAATTGAGCTGATATTTTCTTCTTCTTCTTCTTCTTCTTCTTCTTCCTTTTCTTCTTCTTTTTTTTTAAAGATTGTATTTATTTGAAAGAGAGCATGAGAGAGAGAGTGGGAGCACACTCATGTGCACAAGCAGGGGGGAGGGATAGAGGGAGAAGCAAATTCCCTGCAGCTGAGCCAAAGGCAGATGCTTAACTGACTGAACCACCCAGGTGCCCGGATAGTTTGTGTCTTCAATTTCAGATGAGGAAAGAAAAGGTATTTTATTAAGAAAACATTAAAAAGGGCGCCTGGGTGGCTCAGTGGGTTAAAGCCGCTGCCTTCGGCTCAGGTCATGATCCCAGGGTCCTGGGATCAAGGCCCACATCGGGCTCTCTGCTCGGCAGGGAGCCTGCTTCCTCCTCTCTCCTCTCTCTCTGCCTGCCTCTCTGCCTACTTGTAATCTCTCTCTCTGTGTCAAATGAATAAATAAAATCTTTAAAAAAAAAAAAAGAAAACATTAAAAAAAAAAAAGAAAACATTTTGAATATATACATAGGAGGGAGTCCTGGCTGGCTTAGTCAGTGGAGCATGCAACTCTTGATCTCAGGATTGTGAGTTTGAGCCCCACATTGGGCATAGAGATTACTTAAAAAATAATAGAAAAAAATCTTTAAAATATATATATATACATAAGAAAAAAAGAAATACGTATAAATTATATACCCATGGCCCAGCTTCACAGTATCAATATATGGCCTAACTTGTTTCATCTTTTCTCCTCTTGGATAATTTCAAAGCAAATCTCAGCTGTTTCACTGTCATCTGTGATTAGTTTAGTCGGTGATGAAAGAGAATTTTATTTAATAATATTTTAATTTTAATAAATTAATTAAAATAAAAAATTAATTACAAATTTAATAAATTTTATTAAAAACTGTTATTTAGCTGCGATTTACATTTCGGCAAGAAATGTAAATATTTCACACTAATATTTGAGTTGATGCTTTGGACATTGATATGCTTTATGTCTTAAACCAAGATTCGTCTGTCATATCTTGACCCTAACATTTTTTCTCTTATGTTGATAAGCAGGAGTTGTACTCCAAAATATAGAAACAGTGATTCCGAGGGAATTTTCATTGTAAACGTTTAGACACAAAGTTATCTAATAGTCTAAAAATTGGCCGAAAGCAGTTTAAGATGCGTCTTTCAAGTATTAATTGGAAGCTGTGCTCTCGGTTTAGCTAGAACTGGATTTTATGGAGTCTTCGTTTTTCAAAAGAAAAAACCGAAAGCTACTTAGTATTCTCAATTTTTCCCTCCACCATAGGGTTAGGTGAAATTGCCGGAGGGGGAGGGGGCGGGGGGGCGGTACAGGGGGAGGGGGTCTCACTTTTCTACAGGCGGCAGATTTGCCACATTTTACAGGGGCTGATGACCTAGAATATCGCCGCCCCCCCACCCCCCACGCCCCGCGTTTCTGCTTTCCCGCTGACTTCTGGTTCAGATGGGCCCGTGGGCTAGGGCAGAGTGGCCCCGGCTTCCCTGTGACTTCTGCGGCAGCTCAGACAGAAGTGCGTCTGGGAGGAGCCTGGAAGAGATGCAGGAAGGAAAGGGATGGTCTTCCACTGAAGCTGCCAGCAGACCTGCCCTGAGGCTGTGCCTGGGGTTAGGAGAACTTTTGAAAAAGGAAGGTCGAAGATGGATAGCTCTGCTGGTCACCCCTACTTACTCACAAGTGGAAGTAAGATCCATGGTTTTTAGTAAACTTCCTAGTCATCGCCCAGCCATTATACAAAACTCAGACCTTACGTTTAGATATATAAGATTTTTGTCCAGTGTTAGGGTATAGCAATCTGATGACGAATGCCACTTCCTTCAAATGTCTGGACCTGAGCCAGATTATCACTTCAAACCCTGTCCTGGCTCAGAGGAAATAAAGCAGGTTGCTCACCTCAGCCTGCCTGAAGCCAAGTCCTCTGTACCCGTCCCCTCCTTCCTCTTCCTATCTCCCCTGCTCATCTTCCCTCCCCCTCCTCTCCTTCTCCCTCCCCCTTCTCTCCTTTATCCTCACCCCTCCCCTCCTTGCTCTCCCTCTTTCCCCCCTCCTTAGCACCCTCCCAATGTTCCCATCCTGGCAATGCTCACTGTCTTCAACTCCTCTTTGGATCCCTGGAGTTCTCTTGGGCCCCTCCCTCTCTCTCCACTCCACCCCAAAGTTAATTTCCCTTGACATCCCTTCTCCCAACTGTTAACCAGCCTCAAAAAGAAGCCAAAACCCTGAATAAATCCAAGGGAGATAAACAGCAGCTTATATGAAGAGCAGGTGGTCAGGAAAAGAGTGAAGTGCATGGAACAGAAAGGAGAAGAGTAAGGATGTTGGCAGCCGGTGTCCCCTCAGGAACTTGAGCAGAGCTTAGCAACATCTGTCAAATCGGACCCCAAGTGCGCCTGCCTGTGAAGTCAACAGGGCTAGCTACAGGAGGTTTGTGTGTGTGTGCTGCTTAGACCAGGTAAACTGTTGAGTGAAGAAACATTGTGAGGTGGGAGGTTTTCATGTAACACAGAGGGTTTATAAGATCACTTGGTTCTTGTAACCAACCATACACATTTATGCTCCGTGGTGTGTAGCTACAGAGGATAATTTGTCTTTGCTCTGAAGCTACCTAAGGCATGTGAGGGTGGAATTTCTGATTAAGCCCCAGTTCTGAGAAGCGGAGCAGCTCCACACTTGGTCCACTATAAGAAGGTGAGGCCTCGGCTTCCCTCCTGTCTCTCCCACTGATGCTTCCACACTATTATTCAGTCTTGACTATTAGAGCTGTTAGTTTAACCAACACTGAGCCTCTGAATAGGGACTAGAAAGAATCCTCAAGAGAATGTTTGTAGCTGATAACAAGCGAAAGTGTCTGGTTTTGCAGGAGATGAAATGTTCTTTTGTATGTGAGCAGGAAGCAAGCAGATAGTCTACTTCAATAGCTTTTTATACCCACCAGGCATGTTGAAATTGATCTTTTCCATCATGATTATCTATAAAACCTCTTTCGTTAGTGGTTTAGTTAGAAGAGTGCCAGTAAGCTATTCTCATACAAAGGCATTATCTCTTTGGAGGGAGGGGAGCTGAGAGCCAAACCTTTATTCCCCATAATTTTGCTTAGATATTCACTTAACTAATTATTAAAATTTAAGCTAAAATGAAATCATGAACAGAACCTTGCAACAATTTGTAGGATCTTGAATTCTTTGTGAAGAGGCTAACGCGGCTACCAAAATAATAAGCAGGAAACAAACTGCTGACTATAATTAAAAGCCTGCAACTTTTCAAAAGAACAGTCGAGGAATTTGTGGAGCACCACTCTCAATGCCAAATGATTTGGGCATAAATGAAGTTAGATCAATTTGACCGTGACTCTCTTAGCTTCATTTATTTACTTGTTTCTCTTTTAACTTCAAATAATTGAAAAATATATTAGCACTGTGGGGTGGTATCTTAAAATTATGAAGATTATTTCAGTTGTCCATCAAATACTTGTTGTGGCTTCACAAATAAACTCAATGTAAATAGAGTAGATTATATATATATATATATATATATATATATATATATATATAATATGTAAGTGCTGTCTCTCTGGGTGTTTACAAAATCAAATGACATTTTAAAAGTTGGATTATATTTTTGTAGGTTGTACTATGGGCTACTTTCCTCCAGAGTCAGCTAAGTGTCTGTCCCTGAGAAGCCCTCCTGAGCTCCCAGAGGATCACCTCTTCTCTGCACCCATGAGGACCCAAGCCCCCTCTGCACTGTGGTCCCTGCCCTGTATTGTCATGGCCTCTTTACCTGTCAACCTCCTCTCCAGATTCTAAGCTCCTTAGAAGTCAGACATGGTGTCTTCCCATCCCAATGCTTTTGGCCCCAACACAATGTCCAGCCCCTGTGCGGTGTTGCAGAAGACCAGTGCTGACAGCTTCTCCTTGGGAGGGAGCCTGGGAGTGACAAGCGGCCCTGAGGTGAGGCAGAGGGACACCATGGCTCTCCCAGTGCTCCGGGACCTGTTGGAGAAGGATCGGCTGTCAGCGTCCAGCAACTCGTATTCACTAACTGCTCACGGAATGATCTGTGGTTTTCCAGGAGCCGGGTTTGGGGGAGGCAGAGAAAAGGAGCCAGGGGAATGTTGAGGAACATTGGAAATACAGAAAAGGCTAGGGAAGCCGGTGGGGAGCCATGACTCCACGCGATCTTCCTTCCTTCTGAACCACGAGGGGCTGCAACTTAGGCTCCGTCGCGCCAGGTGTGGGTTTGCGAGTTGCCTGTATGGGGCGGCGGGTGGCAGGGACCCGTCTTCGCTCGGCCGCCCATAGGTGTGGCAACTTCGGGTTGCCCAACCTTCCCAGGCGCGGAGGTAGTCCAGTCCTACAGGAAGAGTCGCTGGTCCCGTTTAGGAGCCATCACAGTCCCTTTTATCAAAACCAACCATCTGGCAGGTTCCAATAGAACTATTTTTCAAACCAGCGGTATTTACAAAGACAAGACTGGGCTGCTCCGTGGAGTCTAGGGCGATTTCAGCCCTTGAGGTAATGGAGACATAATTGAGGAACAACGTGGAATTAGTGTCATCGCAAATGATCTAGTGCCTCAAGTTAATTTCATCGGGTTTTGTTCGAAGAGCAGCAGTCACTCATCTTGCGTAGCAAGCTGCCATCAGAAAGATGTATTTCTGCAGCATTTAGGAAATAAAGCTCAAGTGCTCGGCGCTTGCAAGTTGCAGGAGCAGTTTCACGCCTCAGCTTTTTAAAAGGTATCCTGATGTTATTCGTTGTGTTGCTTCTAGGAAGCAGAAGGTTTAGGAAATGACTTGGGCGGGTGCATCCCTGCGGCCGAAAGAGACACAGACGTACTCCCCAGGGAGCCGAGAGGGTTCTCTGTCTTCCCGAAGGTGCCGGGCAAGCGTCCGGTCCCGTCGGATGCTCCCGGTCCAGTCCCTGTGCAGAGGGTCTCCGGCGCCTTCCTAGATGTCTGGGGACCTGCTGGGGGGTCTGGGGCGGCTAGACCAAGCGGCAAGAACAAGGAAGAGGAGGGAGCCGGGCTGCGCCTCGCTCCTCCGTGCCAAGGACACCGTCGCGGAGGCGCGGCCAGCTTCCCACGGATCGGACTTTCCGCCCCCGGGGCTGGGCGGCGGAGCTCCAGCCCGGTCCCCCTTCCCTGCTTCGGGCGGCCCCCAAAGGCTGAGTAAGCCGGGAGGAGGGAGGGAGACTGCAAGGATTTCCTGAGCGCGAAGGGAAGGAGGAGGGGAGCCGGGCAGGAGGGCCGGGAGCAAGGACCCTGAACCTGCCGGCGCCGCCTCGGGGCGGAGTAGCCAGCGCCTCCCCACGAGCGCTCGCGCCCGGTCCCGACGCGCGCTCGGCCCCCAGCTACCCGCCCCCCGGCGGCCCCCGCCCCTCTCGGGAGCCGTAGGGAATCAGGTCCCGGAGGAAGAGGGTAGGTGGGGAGGCGGATGAGGGGTGGGGGACCCCTTGACGTCACTGGAAGGAGGTGCCGGGGTAGGAAGTGGGCTGGGGAAAGTTTATAAATCGCCCCCGCCCTCGGCTCCTCTTAATCGAGGTCCGCCGAAGGCTCGGAGCGCGCCGGGCGGACACTCCTCGCGGCTCCTCCCCGGCGGCAGCGGCGGCTCGGAGCGGGCTCCGGGCTGGAGCGCAGCGGCCAGAAGACGCCGAGCGGCGAGGATTACCCGGGGAGGCGGTTGTGCCCCTGGCTGGAGCCGCGGAGAGGGGCGCTCGCGCGGAGGACCCGAGTGCGAGAAGACAGATTCGGGCGGCTGGGTCCGTGGCCCGCGAGCGGCGCGGGGACCGGGCGAGCAGGCCGCGTCGCGCTCACCATGGTCAGCTGCTGGGAAACCGGGCTCCTGCTGTGCTCGCTGCTGGGCGGTCTGCTGCTTACAGGTGAGGCGAGGTCGCGGCCAGAGGCCCGCGCGGGGCCGGGATGGGGCGGCGGACGGGCACACCCTTGGGGCTGGGGCCGGGTGCACGCGAGGAAGGGAAGCTGCAGCCGCGAGAAGCGCGCCTCGCCGGGAACTTGGGACGCTGGTGGTCGTGGGCACGCCTGGGGCCGCGGCGCCCTTCTCCTCCGCTGGGCAGGCAGTGCGGGCGTCTCAGAGAGCAGCTGGCGGAGGTCCGCGGGCATCGGCGCCCTGAATGGCTGCGGGCGCCGCGCTGGGGCTGCCCCTTGGCTGCTGGAGCGGTCGGCCCTCTCTGCCCGGCTCCCGGGTCGCCTCTCCCCGCCCGGGCGCTGGGAGCACGGCGCAACCGGACCTGCCTGACCCCCACAGCCTGCTCGCCGGCGGCCCGGCGCGGGTCGGCAGGGCCCAGAGCCCTGGCTCCTAGAATGCCCGACAGTTCCCTGGGGCCGGGGCGTTGGCGATGTTGGGCACCGGGCGCGACGTCGTGCCTCCAGAGCGGAGGAGAGCCCCCTTGGCAGGGGTCGCGTGCCTGCCGGGAGCCCACAGATCCAGGCGAGGGCAAAAGCTGGTGTCCTTCGACCCACTTCGCGTCCCCCGGCCCGAATGCCCCCGCGAACGTTCCAGCAGCTTCTCGTCCTCCCGCCGCTTGCCGACCGCCGGGCCGGGCGCGCTGCCACCGGGCGGGGCCTCTGCGGCCGGTCCAGCAGTGGTCGCCGACCTGAGTGAACCTGACTGACCAGGACAGTCGAGACCCCAAATACCGTTAAGTGTCGGGATTGCAGGCTTAGTCTTTAAATTCCCAGAGAAGGGAGAGGACACTTTGGACCAAAAGATGCCGTTTGAGGCATCGGCGAGGTCCGCCCCTTTGCTGGGAATTCGAGAAACCGGCGCAGAACAGTCCGGGGCCGGGAGGTGACACCGCTGTTAGTGTGGAGGTCGCCCCGCATCAGGGCGTCAAAGCCCAAGGGGACTTCGGGGCCCAGATTTGCATTTTCTGCCCGCTGGGGCTGAGTGACCAAGCCCTCCGGTTCAGTCCCCTTGCGCGCAGAGAGCCGTATTTCGGAGCGCCTTTCTGTTAAAGCATCGTGGAGAAAAGGTAAAGTAGGAGATGAAGTATAGTAACATAAACAAGTTATTGCCGTCATTCCAGGGAAGGAAAAAGTCAGTAGGGTTGAACGTATTTTAAAAAATGCTTGTTAAACCCCAAAAGCAGTAACTTAAAAAACATTCTTTCTCAGTGGGAAGACTAATTAGATCGTCGGTTTCTAAAAAACAAGTAACCGTTCCGATTAGATTGGCGAAACCATTAAACTGAAAGGTAGGCGAAGTTCTAACGTCTGGGAACTCGCTGTAAGTTGGGGAAGTTGGTAACATAACTATATTGTATGAAATATTGCCTTTTTCAAAAATACATTTTTTGGTTTTGAAAAGTCACTTATATTGAAGTATAGTTGCTCAGAGCACTTAAGTTACTTCTGAAGTCCATTCACCTGTTATGCAAAGGTAAATCTAGGTAAATTTCCTGCGAATCCAAAAACGAAGGGAAAAGTATATGTTTCATTGGCTTTTCTGCTTCACACAAATACATCCTTACTTTTGTCTCAAAGACCTGGTTGAGCAGTGAAGTATAGTTCTGTTGGTGATGAGGAACAATTTAGATCCGAGCAAGCTTTTCAGAAACCTGAGTAAGATCTCTTGAGATTTCTTTTAGATTTCATCTCACTTAAATGAGGCAGAAATGTTGGTTCTCATGTGTGATTAAAAAAAAATTGTTTACGTGTTATAACAAGAAAGCAAGACAAAACATTATCTGCTGTGTTAGGGACTGTTGTATCAGTGGTCGGGGTGTGTAATTATAGAAGCATGGCTTTGTAAACCACAGGCTTCTGGCTGGCTAACAGACAACTCACAGCATAACAATCAGCTGCCTACTTTGTAAATTGCATCAAGGCTTTCAGACTAAATGGAGGGGCTGCTTCTCCTGGAAGCGGTGTCCAGAAAGAGGCCAAGTTTCTGCTCTGTGGATTTATCAGGAGTCTGCTTGCCTTCAGGTGCTATAGCCTTTGAATATTTGTGAGCTATTAATATTTTGAGCATGTGTGTGAATGTGTGTGCATGCACCGAGGTATAAAAGAACCAGAGGCTGAGTCAGACAAAAAGATAATGCATTTCCCCCTCAAGATTACATTTACCTTCTTTGAAATATTCTGAGAAATTAAAAGTTGACAGTAATTCAGGTATTTTCAAGTCCTCTGTATTGCGATCTTTCCCTCTAAAAAGAATACCTCCCTTACTCTGGCTCAAAGTCTTATTTTCTTTTAAGGCATGTTTTAAGGCACCATGATTAAAGCCATAGGCCCCTTTTTTCTGTCCCCATCTTTTGGGGGTTTTTGAGCAGCTGATACTTATAATTTGCTATAACTAACTGGAAATGCATCACTTCTGAATCTTGCGAGGGAAATCTACATTAATAATATGAAGTTAAAATGTGTGTGCAAACAATACTCATTTCCAAATAGAATGTAACAAATCTTTCATAGTAAAGCTAATTTTACATGGCAATTTTTGTTCTTTTCTCGAAGGTCCAGGTAGCCACACTTTTTTGGTAGTGCTTTTCCATATTGCATATTTGAACTATTAATTAGTTAGCACCTTTGGCAGTCCACATGGGGAGGTTTCCCGTGATGGGTCCTGTTGCAAATGGGCTGTAGGAGGTCACCTGCTCTAGTGCCTTGATATTTTTACCTTATTTGTTTATTGTTGTTTTAAGTTTTTTCTTTCTCTGTTGAAAATTCTATGACAGGCTCTCCAGTTTTTCCTGGGGATCTCTAAGTGGATTTTTCGTTTTCACATGTGAAAGTCAGAAGTTAGACTAGATACCTATTTCTAATTCCCCTTCTCAATTCTTTAAGACTCCGTGAATGGTTCCAAGGAGTAGGCTGAACGTGGTGTGTCTCTTTTTCTCCGGACCTGACACATTTGCATATAAAATGGATGATAAGCCTGGTAATGCCGAGCACCTGCTATCAATAATCACATAACATTGTCTTTTTCATCCACCAGCTGACTAACTAGCTCTTTAGTGGGTTGCAAGAGCTAAGCTGTTAGAGGCTCTCTGAACCAGTAGTAATCATGGGCTTTTTCTTTTTCTTCTTCCAAACAGAATCTTTAACTTTAGGAAGTAAACTCTGTTTCCTAACTCTGGTTACAATACCTCTTCTAAAAGACCATCACAAAGAAACTCAGAAGAATCTCTCGTTTGTTTTTTTAAAATTAATTCTCACATATTTGTTTCAAAAATAACTTCATTCTAAAAATTTCAGATTGCCACGGTAATGCTAAGCCTCTTATTTAAAATGGGACCTATTTTATATGATCTTTTAGAACAAACCAAATAATCACTTTGTTCTCTTTACCGAAAAGTATTGAGACATTCTAAATCTACTTTGCATGTGTGTAATATAGCAGTTAAAAATATGGTGGAAAAAAATTGGTTTTATATTGACCAAAAAAAAAAAAATGCAGTGTCCTGGAGGAAGGTTATGCAGCCTATTGCGAGGTTATGGCTGCTGTTTACCTTGGCTTGGGAAGTTCTGCAGAGCAAGAGCAAACTGAGATGTGTATGCTAGGGCGCATAAGAATGGAGAGAGAGTGAAAGAAGTTCTCTTGGCACTTGGGTGTTAAATGCAGAGCTTGCCGGCCTTGGGTTTCTGGTGTAGTTGCACGGTTGGGAGTTTATTGGATATCAAGTAAATATAACTTTTCAGAGTAATTGTCATTGTGGGGAGAAGAGGAAGGACATGTGAAATGACACCGGACCTAATTTTTTTTTAAAAACAAAAATATGAGGACTGGTTAAAAGCGTTAAAAGCATCTGTCGCATTGCTTTAAATAATTTAATAGAATAGGATAGTTCCTTCCATTCCATTGGTCTTAGTACACTGGTGAGGCTTGTAAGGAATGACAAGATCTCTCGCCAAATGCTTTCCAGGATCATTGTTGATTCCTCACACACTTGGGTGCCTTGGAAATTACATGGTGCTGATGACATTACTGGATTTTATACCAGATTGGGGGGGGGAGGAAATGGGAGGAATGGGGTAATTGAGGGAGGGATTGGGAGGAAAGCCTCTGGCTTAGCATCTGGGACTGCAGGGGGGTTTCATTAAGGAAATGGTTCCATTGAGTCTGCTGAAGATAGTGGACTAGATTTCCTGCATTGCTGCTGGGGCGGATGTGGGGGGATGTCAAGAATTCCTGGGGATTTCCCATCAGTCTCCGTAAGCTGGATGCCTGAGAGTCATATCTGATTCTTGCTCTTTCCTTGATTTTGAGCTTCTTGCGAGACCTGATCTTGTCTCTCAGACATACAGGTTGTGAGCACTAGATGGAACCTCATAGAGCCAACATACTCATTTCAGAGATGAGAAAACCCACCCAGAATAGCGTTCCCTCCCAATCCGCCTCCCAAGATCAGTAGCTGGCTGTTGGCAGACCCAGGCATAGAATCTGATGGTCCCAGTACAGATAACATTTCTTCATTTCTGTCTTTCCTCCACTCCAAGCAGAGCAGAGATGTTCAGATATTTGTTGAATGACATTATTATCGTGCCCATGTTCCTTTTTAAATGCCGACGTCTTTTTCAAATGTGGAATTTTCCTCTATTTTCTTATAGCCCACAAAGGCTTGAGAGTAAGAATACCAAAATTATGGCTGCTTAGTAGTGCACTGATAGATTTGGTGAGCAAATCGATTCTCCCTGTGACCCTTCTTTTGAACTGCTGTGGCCAAAGTAGTTGCAGACTACATGACTAGCCTCGTTTCTCACCACTTCCCTCCACACACCCTGTGACCCAGCTACACAAACCCTTCCCCAGTCAAAGAAATTACTCACCATTCTTAGGATCGGCCTTGTACATTCATCACTCTATGTTCATGCCATTGCCTGCAAGACCCTTTCCCTCCCTCTGCATTTCCTCTTCCCCTGCCTTCAAAAGCCTTCAAAAGCTCTGAACTCACCATCTCTTTGAGTTCCTCCTTACAGCTGCAGACGGAATTTGTGATTTCTTCTGCTCTTATAGGTTTTCTCCTCTATAGAACCCTTATGTATACCCCTTTCTAGTTGTTTTCATCTTGCATCATTACTATTCTGTTTCTGGGTCTGTCCCCTTGCTCTCTGATCCCTGGCACGGAGGCCCTCAGTAAGTGGTGGAATGAATCAATGATGTCACCATACTACCATTTCAAAGAAGAAAGCTCTCGGGGACAGATATGCATTTATTCCAGTATATGAATGTGCTCTTGCCTGTCCAGGTGGCCTCAGTTACAGTGGATTCTTTAGAAGGCTTGCTCCCAAGAGATAATGTTGGTCTACAATGATGACATTGTAGCAAGTGGTTAAGATGTAAGAAATCAGCTAGCATCTTCAACTCTCTGAGATCCCTCTCTCCTGTAACCCTCTCTTTTTTTTGTCCTGGTGCTTCGCTGGGGACTTGAAGCCACCAAAACTGGATTTCAGTCTACACAGAAGTTCTGTCTTAGCCTCCGTTGGTGAGGTAGCACTGGGGTTTGGCCCAGCCGTGTATTATACAATTTTTAGAAACAGTGCTCTCAGATTTTATGGTTTGCCTTATTCATCCTTCCATAGATTCAAACCTGAGTCCATGGGGCTGGGCTGTGATATAAACCCACTGACAGAGACCTGGCCATACTCAGCCCTGTTGCTCTGTTTCCATTGGGCCATTTATTATGGGACCAGGCCAACCTGCCTGAGTTCCTCTTTCCATGGAATGGATTCTCCTTGACCCTTCATGCGAATTGGTTCCTGGCTTGACCCCTCTACTAGGAAGGGGTGAGTCATGTTCTTCCAAAAAACCTGAACCCCATGGTTTGGGATCCCGGTGGTGCCTCCCTTCCCCCACCCCCAGCCCCACACTCGGCACATGTCCACAGAATTGTCCAAAACAAGCTTCTCACACTGTGTTCCATGGTTCAGCAGCAGCAGCCCGCCAGGAACTTAATGAATCAGAGAGCCTGTGTATTAATAAAGTCCACTGACGTTTTCTTTGCATGTTAAAAATGGAGAAGCACAGATTTTAGTGAAGGATGCTTAGCTCTGGTGTCGCGATCTAATTCCTTTTCATCACTACTCTAGTGATGACCTGTCACCTGTGTGCTAAGGGACTAGACCCCGGCCAGCCAGGAGCCTCTTCTGGTTCCCACGTTATGCTTGTGCCCCGTCTTCTCCTGGGAGACCTGTGTCCTTCTCGAAGACTCTTTATAAAATCTTAGATGTGGCTTGGACCTGTAATCCAAGGAAACAGAGGTGGTGGTCTTGAAGGATACCACGGTTAACCAAGTCATGGGTGACAAGATCAAGTTCTTAGAAAATAACAGACTTGGTGAAAAAATAGGAAAAATGACACTAAAGAGATAGGTTTCAACCATAAATAAAAGTTTTATGAAGTATTTGCTTTCAGAACAAGACTAGTTGGTGACATTAAGGAAGGTAAGTGTCCTTCTTTCGAATCTTAGTCATCAGGGTAGCATCACTGTCTCATTGTGTTCTGGTACCCTGATAACAGGTTGTTTTTTGTTGTTGGGGTTTTTTTTTTTGTTTTCGTTGTTTTTGTTTGTTTGTTGGTTGGTTGGTTGGTTTTTTTTGTGTGTGTGCTTCTTACTGGTTTGAAATCCAGTGTGTTTGTACTAGTTCTTCCTTGTCTCCTATTGCAAATCTTGGCAAATGCCTTTGCCTTTTCACAGATTACCACAGCACCTACAGGCACTTTTCCTCAGCCTGGTCTTCTAACCTATTTAACTGATGGAGTGTGAATGAATTTCCTTTCAAGCCGCAGACACACCCATGAGGTCCCCACAAGCCAAGCTCTAACAATGATCAGACGCTTGTGTTGAAAGGGGCCTGAAGTGAACCTTACATAAAGGAAAAGCCTTCGCTTTTGTTATACACAAATATGAAACCACTTAAACTCAAGGCCCCCTTTCGCCTTGATTAGTAATTAACCTGCCAGTTGATTTCTGTGAAACCGTTTGCCTTCGGCTAGGGTCATGATCCCCAGTGTTGCTCCTACGTTAGAACCATCTGGGGAGCTTTGCCACATCCTTTGCCCTGGCTGCACCCCTTACCAATTTAATCACTATTTTTCGAGTGGGAACCAGGCATCCGTAATTTCTAAAGCTCCCAGGTGATTTCAGTGGGCGGCTCAGGGTTTAGAACCTCATGTTTTATCATCCATCCGAATCACCTGGAGAGCTTGCTACATGAGCGTCCTGGGCCCCACCCCAGAGTTTCTGATGCAGTAGGCCTGGGGCGGGGCCAAAAATTTGCATTTTGAACAGGTTCCCACGTGTGGCTGGTGTGCCTAATCCAGAGACCACACTTGGAGAGGGACCGCCCTAGGGGCTGGTTGGAGAGGCCTGGGCATCTGGGAGACCCATGTGTCAATCTGTAAAAGGCTCCAAGTCATCACTAGACATAGAACAAGGTACAGGAAACCATTTACAAGAATTCCTGCCAGGAAGAGTATGTGTTAGTGGCGTGGCAAAAGGAATATTAGGATTAAGTGCTTGGGGCATGCAACCAAGAGACGTGGCGAAATTGCCTTAGGAAATGCTGGATTCTGTTGGCAGGTGGGGTATGTGAGTTAGGAGCCGGAACTGAATTGCAGGTTTAGACAACAGAGCTAATGGTAGCCTTTCTCTGCCTGACCCCTCAGAGCCCCCAGGCTTTCCTCTAGATAAACATTGGTGAATGTCTACAGAGCCCTGCTGAAAGGTGCAGTGCCATTGACCTGTCCCGGGCGCGCTCCTTGGGCCACCCCTGCTATCCTCCGGGATCCCCACGCAATGCGGCCAGAAGCCTCATGGGGGTCTGCCCCTGTAACTGAGTTGTTTGGCCTCTATTTCCTTTGCTGAGATCAGTGTCCCCACCACTTGGGAGGCTGAATTCTTCCTGCTGGTTCTACTGACTTCCATGGCACACCAGGGGTCTGTCCCCATGGGTGAGAAGTATCGCTACTTGGCTGGAAACAGAGCTGGCCTCCCCTCGTGCAGAAACATGTGCTGGAAACTTCCTGGTCAAACATCAGCAATCCCAGCTGCGTCCCTGACAGCATCTCAGGGTACCCATGAGGCATTTGAAGCAGAATGGCATATATGTTCCATTGGGACACTCACTACTCAAATATAGAACAGATCCTTTATGCTCTCCCACTACTGAATCACCGTCTGGGGGGCTGAGTCACGGAGGCATCTGTCATCTGCTGCTATGTAATAGGTTGCCCCAAAACTAATGGCCTTCAACAATAAATCATTAGGCCTGCCTGCGTCTGTGGGTGTGGAATTTGGGCGGGTCTCCTCTGGCTGGCACTTCCCCTGGGACCTAGGCGCCGGCGACCTCTGGGTCTCCCTCCTAGCATGGCCTCTGGCCACTCAGTAGTGTAGCTCAGACTTCTTCTCTTGGAAACAGGGGCGGTCCAGGATGGTGACTGTGGAAGGCTCCAGGCCCTTGCAAGCCTGGACTTGGCCACTCCTACGATGCTACTCAGCCACATCTGATTGGTAAAAGCCGGTCCTAACCCTGAGTCAAGGGGTGTGGAAACGGGCTCCTCTCTTGAAAGCAGTAGTAGTTGCACGATATTGTGGCCACCTTTTCCACCACTCATTTGAGTCCACCACTCACCCCACTGTTAGCTCGGGTAGCTTTTTCTTTTCAGTCTAGCTATTAGGCTGGCACTTGGCCAAGAAAATAATAGTGAACAATTCCTTGGCCCTTCTAAACACTACCTATGATTGAGACAGCTGGCCCCATGGAAGAGCTTCCGTTTCATTCATCTTATGGTTAGGGGGCATCAGCCATGGTTAAACTGTCGTGCCTTGTTAGGGGTGCTGGCCTCTGATGGGTACTGTGGTCTTAGCAAGGGAGCATAGCCAATGCTCAGGTTCCGAGGTGGGCAGCCCCGCAGCTTCTTTGTACTCATGTGAGAGGACCTCTGAGGGAACACCTTGTTCTGGAAGATGTGGGGAGGCTGTATGCTTTGAGGAAAGGAGAAAGGAGGAAACTAACCCCCGAGGGTTGTCAGGCCCTTTGACTTACCTGTAGGATTTGACTCCATCCTGAGAGGTAGGTACAGTACTCTCAAATATGAAGAAACCAAGGATGACACAAATGAAAGACTTGCCCTCTGGTCGCAGAAGTGGTAAGTAAAGCTGGAATTAGTCCAGGCTGCTGTGTCTGACTCCCAGACCCCCTCCGCCTGCCGTGCCGTACAGCCCAAATGAAAAGAGAAGGAAAAGAGCATCGGTGGGAATGTGCCGGTCTTCCCCTTCTTTCAAAACTCCCTCTCCTTGGAGTTTTGCCATCTCCCAAGAATGTGAGACGCCGCTGCTACCCCAGCCTGAAGCGGCCTTGGGAGATTCCACTGTTGCGTGTGGCAGACACCAGCGAAGTCTCCATTAAGACAGGATTGTGACCACACGGGTTTTCTGATCCAGTACCTGCCAAAAAATTCAAGTCCAAGAAGGATCCCCAACATCTATAAGAACAGGATTTTTTTTAAAGATTTATTTTAAAGCGGGGGGGGGGGACTGAAGAAGAGGGAGAGAGAAACTCAAGTAGACTCCACATTGAGTGGGGAGCCCGGTCCAGGGCTCGACCTCACGACCCTGAGATCACAACCTGAGCCAAAATCAAAAGTCAGACACTTGACTGACGATGCTACTCAGGACCCCTTCTTGTGTGTTTCTTAATAATATGATTTTATGTGGGTTTTCAAACTGCTCTCCTATATGTGGCTTCACACAGATTGCATGGAAAGACCGATGGGCCAAGCCAGCACTTTGATTCTGGAAAAGTTCTCATCAGGAAGGTCCTCTGAAAATGCTGGAGCTGCCCTCTGCCAGATTGCTTCCAGGAATCAAATGTCTACCTCTCTGTGCACCTTTTAGGTCCCAGAAACCTCAAAGACTTGGAGCTTTTTCTTAATGAGACTGGAGTGCAGGGAAGGACCCGGATGCACAGGGGGAGGAGGAAGATGCATGAGCCCCTCCCAAGCACAGGCTCTGGAGACGACAGCTCAGATGAATTTCTTCATAATTATCCAACGTGCACACTTTTAACTTTGTTTATTATGTATTGAAATCCCGAGGCTCAGGGAAACTGGATGATTTACTGAGGATCACACACTTATGAGTGTCCAGCTCAGGATTCAAACCAGGTCATTCTGATTTTGAAATTGGTACTCTTTCTGCCAACGCGTACCCAACATATCTTGAATGACAAAATCTAGGAGTGAAGAAAAAGCAAAGAATTCAGCTTCTGGGGTTTAGAATTGATAGCTTTACTTCTGTGAGAAAAACACAACTGTCTGAGGGCATTCTCCTAGACAGACTTACTTTTCAGTGTAGGATGGACACACACAGGTTTTCATTTCTTTTTTCTTTGTCTCCTTCTCCAAAGCAATTTTCAAAAATACAGCAGGGTTAATTATAGTCGTCATGTTGTGTGTTATGTTTCTTGATGATTTACCTTGTTGATCGACAGTCCTCATGACATCAAAAACCGAACCATTTCTTTCAAGCCCTGTTGTGCCTTGGTTCTCTCCTCTGCTAGATCATTCCTTTCAGATGTTCAAACCTGGCAGAAGTCAAGAAAAGAGGAAAAAGTGTTTTACTTCTTCCTTGATCAGTTACTTGGAGAGGGACACTTTTCAATACCAGAATATGGCTATGTTCATCCAGATCTGAGAAGAACCCTGTCGTGACCACTTTTATCATTTGCTCCAAGCCAACAGTGGAAAATGTGGTCCAATGGATATATTCCTTGGATGGAAATTATAAGGACTGGCGATATATGTACCGTTTGATTTTTTTATTATCGTTTCCTTTTTCTAAGTTGGCCTAGAGCAACCAAAAGTAGATGTAAACACTTGGAAAGGCAGGGTTGTATTAGAGGAGATTGCAAACAACTTGAAAAGGCAGTGTAAACTCTCGTTACGGCATTTTGCCTGTGATTAATGGTATTGTTTTCTTTTTGGAAAACACTGTTTAACTCTCTTTTCCACTTAATGTCTCCTGCTGGATCAGATTTTTGTTCTCTGTTCTTTGGAAATGTTTATAGCTTTGAAATCTTTTCCATAGGGGATTCTGCTGGAACTAGAGAAAAAAAATTGCATGGGAATTGAGCAATCATATTGTCCCAGGATGGACCTTGTGTACCTATAACTTCTGGAATATTTGACGCACGCCCTTGATGTACAAATTGACAAATACCTTTGCATAGGCTGTTAGCAATTCTACCACATACTCCCCCCTCCCTTCCCCTGTCCTCAAAACTGGTAAATGAGTAACAACAGCCTATGCAAAGTATTTGTCACACAGAGTCACCTGGAAGCAAACGGGAAATTCAGGAACCTAACACAAATGCCTATTTTGGGGAATTTCTATCTCACCTTAGTCTGTCTCGACTGACATTGAACTTAGGGATTCTATATCTGACTATCTCTTTTTAGGGGCAGTGAAATTCTAAAATGTTGTGGTAGAGTTGTTTTGGATGTAAAGCCCAGCCCAGTCAAAGCAGATGGGCACATAGGATTGCCTTGTTCGAATAACTCACGATTTTGGGAGGGTGTTACGGACAAACCTGGGATGGGAAATTTCTTTTAAGGAATATATTTCCTTAGAATGTTTTGGAATGCTATACTTTCTGCCGTGATTTCATAAGGAAAAGCATGGATCATAACAAATTTGATCCTCCTGTTGCCTGTTTCATAACCAGTCATCATTCTAGGTTTACGTACGGTTTTCCATGGAATTCAGGCATGTACAGAAGACTCTCTTTCTTTGAAGACTATTTTATTTTAGAACATTTTAACATATTCACTTAAAAGGTGCTCAATTATCATCAATTACCCCATTATATTTTATTGCAAGATATAAACATGGTTGTGTTCATTGTGCTATATGTTTGCCATTGAATAAGTGTTTTAGTTTGTGATGGTAACTGAATTTTACCGAGGTGAATCACTTAAGTTAGTGAAGAATTTATGACTCCCTTGAAAATATGTCTTTGAAAACAAGCTATACATAGTTATGAGGTGATCTCTGTTTGTTGACTTAGATAATCTTCTACATTTCTTTGTATTCACCTTATCTACTTCTAGATGACTCATGACCTAAGAGGCTGCTCAGGGCTGAGAGCCCTTCAAATGGAAGTGCTTGTTTCTGATTCATCTTCCCCACTCTGAATCCAGTTCAGTACCTGGTACACAGCAGTCACTCAATAAATGCTGGGTGAGCCGGCTGAAACTGTATCCTCACCATTCCTCTGGTTCTCAGGCCCTTGTAGGAGTCATGGTTCCACATTGCTTCACTTTTTAAGAACCTATGTGGGAGTGTGAGTGAAGGACGTTGGCAGAAATATACCCGAGAGCAGGCCGTCAATCTCCTAACACATCTGTAACGTTCTGTTCCTTCCTTGTGCGCCTCCTCTGATTCCGTTGACCCCTTTCTTGTCTTTGGCTGAGCTGGCCATGTTCTCCTGGGTTGAATCTAGACTTAGGATTCAAAATGAGGATTTAAGATGCCCAGCCCTAGGGAAATGGTTCCCAAGAGATCTTTTTTTAGGGGAGCCCTTCTGCTGGGGAATTCTTAGCTGATCAAGGTTCTCAAACAGCACAGAAGACAGACTGTTAATTGGGAACCTGAATTTCTAGGTACACCAATTCAGCCTAAAGACACTGGGTGATGTTACTGCCTCTGCTATTGTTTTTGCCATCTTGGATGCGGACATTTGGGTTGGAAACTATTTCCTCCTGGTCTGCACCATCCCCAGGGTAAGCTAGGAAGACAAGAGCGTTGAGGAGGAGGGACAACTTCAGTCCTGGCTAGTGTAATTAAGCAAATGATAACGCATCATCTTCTTTTATTCCTCTCATTGTTTACCTACATCCGAGGCCTCTTCCATGATTTCCACAGTGTGACCTGGCCAGATCTTCTAGAGACTGTTCCTTTGTGGCTTTTATTCTAGTGGCAAGCAAAGTCAGATAAGTCCCCCATTTAAAAAAAATGCAAACCGGGGCATTGCCTCTCAGCAAAGAGGTCAAGGAAAGCAGAGTTGTGTGGGCAAGAGAGTTAAGGGTAGTCGGTAAAGGAAAACAGTAGTCTGAAAGTAAAGATGAAGCTTTAGAGGGTTTGAGGATTTGGAAGTCTTTGAAAGAGAAAGAAAAGAGAACAAGTATTTCCTTTAGCCAATACACACTCATTCTTCGGGTCTTACTTTCAACATTATTCTTCTGTGAGAATGTCCCTCACTCCCTGGGCTGGGCTAGCTTCCCCATATCTGGTGCTTTGCTGTCATAAGGCACAAAGATAATATAATTTTATGTTTATGTAGAAAGTAATTTGTAAGTAGGAAATTATGTATGTCTACATTTACCTGTTGCTTTATTGTGCAGCTTAAGTTACAGCACTTTCAAGAAAGCCATCTCGTGTATCTTGTTTATCATTCTATCCTCTTAGTATATGTTGAAAATATTACAGGGAGGAATAAATGCTAAGGGGAATCTACAAGGTGAGGGGTGAGAGCAAGGAATGTAGTGGGAAAAAAAACAGGGTTGTTTGGCAATAAAAGAGAGACAGAAAGGATAGATAAATGAGGGGAACAAGTTCGTATATTCCTGTGATCGTGGTTGGCAGTCCAACCCTTAACCCAGTGCCTCGGTCTCATCTCGGGGAGTTGACGGCTTAACTTTATAGGGACAGCTCCAGGACTGGGGACCTTCCTACCTTTCTACAGAGTTCTTCCTCCTGGTTTAATGTAACTTCTGCTTATTGATTTTGGCCTTGTCTTCCAGAGTCAGCTGATCCGTAAGTTATTTTAAAGCCTGTTTGGTTGATGGCCAACTGATAGCAGAAAATGATGTTCTGTTTTATTTTTTCTTCCATCAGAGGGGTGATATCTTGGATGATATCAGACCCACTAATTCTAGAAACAAAATTCTAGATTAGGTTAAAGAGAGTATATGAGTAAAAATGCCCTGAGAATTCATATTCTCCCAGTTTAGGGTATAAATGACTTTAAAGACTTTTATGGGTATTTGAAGGAAGAAGCCCTTGCTATCACATACTGAAGTGAGTGAAAACCATTCAGTAAATTGTTTCTTTAAAAACTGAGATACTTCTGCTGGAAGCATACTACCTTTAGTGGGTTACTTTCCCTTCCAGAATCTTGACTTTCAGCAAAATTTGTAGAACATTATGCCATCTGAGGTAGGATTTTTTAACAGTTTGTGAAATCTTAGGATGATTACAAATATCTACTGTGTAAATTAAGTGAGTCTTAAGAAAACATGAAAATTAAAGGAAGCCAGAATTAAAAAGAACAGTTCAGTCAACATATCCATCCCATTGTCTAAGCAGGATTAGTCTCCAAAATATGCGTAATGAGAGCAATTGTATTTCAAATTGTTTAATTTAGAAGGAAACTGATTTTGACAACAGAAACACAATGGTCAGGAATAGTGTTTTAATGAGCCTTAGAAAGTATGCTAACATCGCTTTCAAAAACTCAATTCCCCTATGATGGATAACTTCATCACACACACTTGGCTGTTTAAATCTCAAAGGTCAGAGGGTTTGTATATATTATTGGTTACAAAGGCGGAGATCTCTCAACTTGCCTCTTAGGGAGGGAATTTATAAAGCACCTCCTTTATAGACCGTTTACAGCACTCCAGAAAAAAGTTCTCTGTGTAGTTCAGGCTTCGTAAACTGGATCAGCGTGAGCCTACAATTAAAACGAGAACCTCATCACATTCTGCCTGCCAATCGCGTTTTATTTCTCCTGTTTTTATATGCAAAGCAAATGCTATTTTGTCATTATTTGTAATAGATTACAAAGTTGAACAATATATGAAAAGAATAGATCAAACACAGGTTAGCTACAGTAACGTTTTTGGATTTTCCTTGCTAGATAGCTAGAGTTCAGGGGCGCTCTCACCTGCCTGCCTACTAGCTTGATACCCTTCTTTTTATTACATACACATTTTAAGGCATTATTTTGGATTCAGAATTATGGCACTCAGCACAGTGGCCTTTTATGGTTATTTAATAGCCTCGCAGCATACAACTCCATGTTATACTTATTTTTTTTTTCCCAGAAAGAAGAGCAGTGTATGCATCTACAGATTATTTGTGTGTTATATTATAGGCAGGAGCTACACTACAGTGTAAAAGTTCCACTGCCTGTTCGTCTGCTTTAACCATTCTATGGCAAGGTCCTATTGAATTGATAAAATGTTTCTCACATTTTTCTGGGATGCTTTCCTTCCTAATGGAAACCCACCTATGTAAACCCATCTATGTAAACAACATGTCCATGAAATTCAGGTACCTGTTCCCATCACCTCCATGGATGCCTGGCCCTTTGGCAATGATCACTAATGGACACAGAGCATTTGATAAAATATTTGGTAGTAGACAAAACTGTAATCCTAATGTCATGCAGAATGCGGAAACCTTTAGGTTTTAAGTTGTGGGTTGAATACACACTATTCTAGCCTTCCAGACTAACCATTGTTTGTTTGCATTTGTATAAAGGTTTTAACCATTAAAAAAACTTTTTTTTTTATTGAGGTATAGTTGATATACAATGTTATGTTAGTTTCAGGAATAATTGTTTATTTAAAAATAATATGGAGGATAACTTTGGCCGAACTGAAACTTGGATTTCTAAACAAGAGATGAGAGATGAGAGGCTATATGCTAAAGCACTTCAAGCATTTTATCAACGCTGCTACTGTTCCTAATAATGAGCTCTAGCCAAATGCTCTCTTGCCTGTTAAGTGTTCTGTCACTGACCACACTGCCTTGCTTTAGAGCCCCGTGATTCTAAAGAGGGTGCACCAAGTGCTAAAAGGTTAATGAAACAGTTACTTCTATTAAACCAAGTGTCGTGTATTTAATCTTGCATAAAGTGCATGCATGTTCATTGAAATGGCACCTCTACTGGACAGTCTCTTTTCATGTAGTCATAATTTAATGAATTTTGAAATGCATTTAAAATTTTTTATTTATTTATTTAATTTATTTTTATAAATAATTATAAATAAATAAATAAATAAATAAATAAATAAATAAATAAATAAATAAATAAATAAATTTGAAATTTAATACATTGTGAATTTTAAGTGTTCATAACCCGAACATACATTCTGGCCTGCAATAACCTGTGAATCAACATGAGCAAAAGCAGAAGGTGATGACGATCCATTTTACACGAGGTGGCATCAGGCCAATTTGCCCGCAGTCCTCGGAACGGTAACACTGGGTAGAACAGAGGCCAGTTGTGCTAATGCTCCAAATGCAATGCCTTTCCTGCTACTGGTAGAGAAGGACCACCTAACAGATGAAATCTTTATGCATTTTTAGGGTGTGAACATTCTTCCGTTCCTCTCCCTTTGCATCACCAGATGACAGTCTACCAGACTTCTCCACTAAATACTTTACGAGCTATGTCTCATGGCTTGTCAACCAGATCTTGACCCTTGCTCCAGGCAGCTCAGATAACGCTCATGACATCCTATGGTAAATTGAAGTGACATGTTGTTAGACAGCTCTGTGGAGGTGGTTTTTGAACTCGTTCAATAAAAGAACAGCAGCGTGGGAGTAGAGCATTTTTTGGGAAAAAGGTACCTCCTTGGTCGGCAGGAGATTTCTCACTGACCAACCTTAATTAACTCTGATGTCACATGAAAAGGAGCTGTGCACGGGTACAGGTCATTGGGAGGGTAGGCTCCTGATGGTAGCCCTGTGACAGGCCTAATGATAAATGAAGGCGCCCTGCTACACCATGACCCCTGAGAAGCCAGCGTCAAGGAAAAAGCTCAGAGAGATACACTGAAGACGTGCCCCTCATAAACACTGATAGTAGGAACCTCGAGGTTGTTAGAGTACTTTTCTCTTGGTAAACATCTTAAGTCACACAAAATTTTCTCTTTTAAATAACTTTTATCAAGGAAGAATGAGCAAAGCCAAAAATTCACGCATGGATAGGGTGTAGACTGTCCAAGTTCTGACGATTTTAGACATCGGCCACATCACTTGCTAATAGTGTGATGTCCTCTGCGCCTTGCACCACAAAAGCTATTTATGGATTTTGTTGACTGACAGTTAAATACAAATTGTAAGACAGCTTTAAAACACACTATAGCAGAATTATTCAAATGAACGTATCTCTAGGGTGATGCCAACACTAACTGCTGAAATTAAACGTTTAAATGATTTCTTCACTTGCTTTTTGACCTTTGAATTCAAGACATAAATGCTATATAAATGACTAATTTAAATTTTCTACTAAACATGGAGATCAGGCGCTTGATATTTGGGGATTACTCTGACTAGCAAAAACTCTAAAGCGAAAAGCCAGTGACGACTTTTCTCAGGTCTGTGAGGTAAAATAGTGACTTTAACATCATGTAAAGATATAAAGGACAATTACAAGTCCCTGGGATTAGCCGCTTCTTAAAACTTCAGTGTATGGTTGCTGGACAGCAGCTCCTTCAACATCCAGTCCTCTGTGGACCCTGAAGATCAATAAAACAATCACCCTGGTCTGAAATAGCTTGTCTTTGACCATCCCGAAGTTGCAAATCCTAGCAACGTAAGAGGTCCCTCAGCAGCAAGTCAGAGCTTCATGCTGTTCCCAAGTAGGCGTCAGTTTCTGAATCCCAGCGAAGAAGAGCTTTCCCTGTGCCTGAAACAAGGGAGAATACAATTCAAGTGCCCCTCCCAAACCTCTTTCTCTACTCTACCCATATCCCCCCACCCCTCAAACAAACTTGACGTTTTCGCAGACAGAAAAGTGTGTGCATTCAAATAGATAGGTGTGTATATGTAATTAGGTTAGTAGCTTTTCTTCTTTAGGGTTTTCCTTGACTCAACGCCAGTTGTTTTGGGGGAAAAAATAACATTTTGAAAATGAATGTCATGCTTCATCGTGGGGTTCAAGCTCTGCAGCTGCTATGCAAATCCCTGTGGTTTTCCTATCTTCGATGTGGTCTGTTGGTGGATGGAATATGAACCCTTTGGTCTTTCTCCATCATGCCACAAATGAGAGCGGCATGCACGGTACAGTGCCCTTCCTCAAAGTGGGTGTTGTCAGCTTAGCTGGTGGTGGTTTTCATTGAAGACCGCCATTCTAATAGTGCATTTAGTTACAATGTACACTTCATATAACCTGATAAATACTGTAATAGAGGCACGACACAGACGTTGAGACCAAGATTTAGCTTTTTACTAAGCACTAGAAACACTGTAGGAATTCACAGCCTGAACCAAAATTGTGGTCGTTTCTAGAAATTTGGTTCACCTGCAATTGCATTCTTCTTTTTTTTTTTAATTTTATTTTTATTCTTTGCCCAAGGGGTACAGGTCTGTGAAGCATCAGGCTTACATCTTTCACAGCATTCACCAAAGCACAAACCCTCCCCAATGTCCATAACCCATCCACCCTATCCCTACCCTCCCACTGCAATTGCATTCTTAACCTTTCTCCCAGCCTTGCTACCAACCAGAAAGATTCTCTAAAATTTAGTGTGTGAGACTTAAGCTTCTAATAACCTACATCTTAGGGAAAGAATATCTTCTTTTATTATGACTTATGTTTAATTAACCTCACACAACCTTGGTAAAGTCTCATGGTCTTAAAATCAAATTTTGGAAACATGATACTTGGGGATTTATACTTGATAAAGAGGTCATTTATCATGTAGGATTATGTACTATTGAAAACATGGTATGCAAAATCAAAGACAGATGCATCTCATTTGAGATAAATCTAATATACAAAGCTTTGCATTAAAAAATAAATCAGAAATCAATTTTAATACAAAAGGAAACACCAGTAGATTTCTTTAGGGAGCTCTAAGAATGTAATTTTTGACATGACTCAGTTTGTTAGAATTCCAATTTAAATAGTGAAAATTCAAAATATGCCATTAAAAGTGACTTACAATTAACATCAAATTAAATTTAGAAGGTTGTAATTTCAGGAAACAATGAGTCTTTTGCAATATGTTTGTGAAAGTTCTAATACATAAAGAGTGGTGTTACTGAGCATGAAGGAAAAATGATTTCTCTAAAATCAGCCTTCTAAAGCTTTAGGCTGGAAAAGTAACTAGTATAGAATCTAATACCAGTGGGGTCATATGTGGCAGCAAAGTTAAAAATAGTTCCATATTCTGTGTCTTCAATTTATCTCTGTGATTAATCATGTGGTTTTTTTTAATTTTTATTGAGGTGAAATTCACATGCCATAAAACTCACCATTTTATTTTATTTTTTTAAGATTTTATGTATTTATTTGACAGATGGGGGAGCACAAGTAGGCAGAGGGAGAGGGAGAAGCAGGATCCCCGCTGAGCAGAGAGCCCAACTCAGGGCTCTCTCCCAGGACCCTGGGATCATGACCCAAGCCAAAGGCAGATGCTTAACCAAATGAGCCATCCAAGTGCCCCAAAATTCATCATTTTAAATTGCATAATTCAATGCTTTTTAAATGTATTCAGAGCTGGGCAGCCATCACCGCTATCTAATTTTAGAGCATTTTCACCACCCCAGAAAGAAACTCCATACCCGCTATTCATCACTCCACTTCCCCTTCCTCTCCCAGCCCCTGGCCACCACTAATGTACTTTCTGCCTCTGTGAATTTGCCTATACTAGACATTTCATACAAATGGAATCATACAGTATGTGGCCTTTTGTAATGGGCTGCTTTTACTTAGCATGCTGTTTTTGTTTTGGGTTCTTAAGAGAAATTTATTTTCTCACAGTCTGGAAGTTCCAAGTCCAAATGTAAGGAGTCAGCAGGTTTGGTTTCTTTGGAGGCCTCTCTCCGTGGCTTTTAGGTAGCCTCCTCCTCCCTCAGTCCTCAAAGGCCTTTCCTCTGGGCACCAGGATATTTTCAAGGGTCTTCTAGTAGTAGCATGTATAATAAGTACTTCATTCCTTTTTGTTGCCAAGTAATATTCTGGTGTCCAGAGAGACTACATTTTGTCTATCTATTCATCATTGACAGCCGTTACGGTTGTTTCTACTTTTTGGCTGTGAAGAGTAATACTGCTGTAGGTATACATTTGTGCACCAGTCTTTATGTAGAGATATGTTTCTAGTTCTCTTGGATAGATACCTAGATACCTAGGAGTAGAATTGCTGGGTTGTATGTTTAACCTGTATTTAACCATCTGAAGAAATGCCATACTGTTTTTCAAAGTGATGGTACCACTTTACAATCTGACCAGCACTATGCAAGGGCTCCAATGTCTCCACATCTTCACCAACACTTGTTATTGTCTGTCTTTTTAATTTAATTGAACCTAGAAAGTATGAAGTGGTATCTCATTGTGGTTTTGATTTGTATTTTCATGCATTTTTTCCAGCATCTGTTCATGTGCTTATTGGTGACCATTTATAAATCTTGTCTGGAAAAAGGTCTAGTCAGATCCTTCAGATCTATTTTTTAATTTGGGTTGTTTGTCTTTTTATTAGTCATAATTATTTCTTTGACGTGTTTTCTAACTTGTACATTGGTATCAATCACTGTAATCTCAGGATCATAGAATTTTTAGGCTGGAAGGAATTCTAAAAACCTGAGGCTGTCCACCCACCCTCTGTTGGCAGATGGAAAAGCTGAGGCTTAAGTGTATGCCCATGGCCACAGCAGAGCCGGTAGCTGAACTGGGGAGATTACTGACTCAAAATCAAAAAGGGAAAAACAAAGATAGATGTTTCATGATTTATCTTTAGCTAAGGCCCCTTTCTTACAGAGAATAACCCTTGGAGTTCCATATAGTAGAGGTGAAGGAAGGAGTGGCATCTGGAAGGAAGAGGAGCTAAGAGGTTTGTCCTGAAGTTATATTCAACTAGTAAGAACACTGTTTTTACTTAGGTCAATAAAAACAGCAGTTTTCTAATGATGCTTTTAGTCCAACTCCACAGAAGCGTCTTCTCTCAGTCTTTAAAGTGATAGGCAAGGCTGTCTGGTTCCCAGTGACCTTTGGTAAGTTTGTTCTGTCAGTTATGCAGCAGTGTAGCTTTGAAGAAAGAGTCTTACTCATTTGGCTTTGGCTTTGATTGCAAAATAAAGCCGTACTCTATTTTGAACTGTGCTCACTCTTACCCCTGAAGTCCAAGAAAGCACTCCATTTTGCATAATGAAATGAAGGTGGAATGGAGACTCATCTTTTAGAACTATCTGGATGTGGGCATTCTAGCAGAGGTTCAGCGTGTGGGGAGGGAATGACTTTTTGTCAAAGAGTCATAACATTCTATTCTCTCTCCACCTGACAGACAATACAGAACAGACTGACAGTGAAGAAAATATTCAGGAGGCAAGAATAATACCAGTTTTGGGGTTCACCTACGTCCATGTACACATACTGGTTTTTTAGGGCTATTACACTGCAATGCTTGATAGCTTATTCTAATAAAGAAGCATGTGGTAAAGCCCACTTGCATGGTCAGTATGGTTTTTTGTTTTGTTATTTAAAGAATAATTCTACTGACAGAAGGACATCTCTTTGCCTCTCAGGATTGCAGTAGTCCCCTCCCCTGCCCCCCCATGTGGTTTTGCTTTCCACAGTTTCAGTCACCTGAAGTCAGCTGTGGCCCAGAAGCCGTGATCCTCCTTCTGACATAAAGTCAGAAGGTTGTTAATAGCCTAACGTTCGGCACAGTGACCACATCGTCCCCCTCACTTCATCTCATCACGTAGGCCTTTTATCATCTCCCATCATCATCAGGAGAAGGGGGAGTACAGTACAAGATGATATTTTGAGAGAGAGACTGCATTCACAGTATGTGGTTATAATTGGTCTATTTTATTACAAGTTATGGTTGTTAATCTCTTACTGGGCCAACTTTATAAATTAAATTGTACCATAGGAGTGTACGTATAGGAAAAAACACAGTACCTGTCATGTTTGGTACTGTTGTGGTTTCAGGCATCCACTGGGGGCTTGGAACGTGTCTGTGCAAATGAGGGGACTACTGTATATTGCAGTGGATTTTGATGGAAACAGTGGTTCACAGACCACCTAATTCATTGAGGGGACAATTATTTGGTTCAACCAGACTTTTAGGCTACCATGGCAAACAGTAGAAAGTTCTGATCCCCATCTGAGCTTCACAAGGGGAGAATCCTTGTTAAATTCTTTTTTTTTTTTTTTTTTTTTTTTTTTTGCCCAAGGGGTACAGGTCTGTGAATCATCAGGCTTACATCTTTCACAGCCCTCACCAAAGCACAAACCCTCCCCAATGTCCATAACCCATCCACCCTATCCCTACCCTCCCACCCCCCAGTAACCCTCAGTTCCTTGTTAAATTCTAACACTCCACCCTTAGAAATAAAGTATCCTGCGGATTTGTTTCTAACTGGGCAATGGGACTCTGAGCAACTTGCTGCTAAGAGCAAAGTGGTTTTCACATGGCTATGGATATGTTTATATTTACATTTTACATTTTTTGTGTATATCACTACCGAAATGGAGGAAGTCTGACCAGTTGATACTCAAAAAATGTTAGTCAGGGGCGCCTGGGTGGCTCAGTGGGTTAAGCCTCTGCCTTCAGCTCAGGTCATGATCTCAGGGTGCTAGGATCGAGCCCCAAGTTGGGCTCTCTGCTCAGCAGGGAGCCTGCTTCCCCCTCTCCCTCTACCTGCCTCTCTGCCTACTTGTGATCTCTCTGTCAAATAAATAAATAAAAGCTAAAAAAAAAATCTTAGATCTTCATTACTCAAGTAGTCGTATGGACATTTAATTGCTTTAAAGAAATGCTTTAAGGCCTAAGGTGACTTTAGAGCATTTGAGGAATAAATATTTCACTTTCCTTTTTCCATATTAGTTTTCCTGTTAAACTGCAGTCTTGGCACCTTCATTAATCTTTATGAGATTCTAGTTTCCTATTAATTGAAGAATGATGGTATACTCACAGTGTCCAGTTACTTGGAAATAGTTTCCTTCGACTTCTCCTTTCCTTTGGTCAACTTCTTTAATCTAGCTTCCTCATTCTGAGGGCAAAATTCATTGATGTCAGTGGAGACTATTTAGCAAAAAAATTTTTCTTAGCATTTTTCCCCTAAACTTTCCAATAATTATTATTTTCTGTGTCTTATTTAACCACTCTGTTGTGTTGCTTTCTTTTGGTGGAAGGATGGAATGGGGAGTGTAGAGAGGAGCATGAGGATGACTGTGATTTGGGTCTCTGAGGTCAAAGCTTCTTTCTGTTAAGGGTCGGGAGTCTTGGTTTTCTAGGATGCTGATAAAGATTCATTTGATTTGGAAACGAACGAGCAGGCACTGGGGTTCACCTCATGTCATGAAAAGGGAGCTTCTTTCCCCTGGCTTCTCCTGGATGACAAAGTACACCATCTCCACATAAACCACAGAGATCTCTCTAGATCATGCCAGAATTTTCCACAGGAAGCTTTGCTGGATTTTTTCCAGCACATGAACAACTACTCAATGAAACCTCCAGAATTCCATGCCATAAAGAACGGCAGAAACTATTCTGGCCTGGAAATTTTTTCAGGATAGGTGTTACTAGTCTCTGGCTGTGGCTTTAGAAAATCTTAGTGTTCCCGTGGCTCACTGAGGTTGAGCTCTCTGTTGCCTCAGGAAACTCATAAAGATGAATAAAGTACAAAATGCTTCTCTAGGTACCTGAATGGGTTGACTTGTTCTTTGGGATTATTTGATAGACCATTTGGATCTATATGAAACCGTGATTTTAATTTAAATTAGTTAATATTGTAATTTTTTTCCTAGCAGTAATTTGATACAAGGACCTATTGTGTATAAAAGTTACTTTTACATTAATTTGTATCCACCAGCAACATCAGAAATGCAGATTAAATTAAAGTAATATCTTTGCAGTTACATTGCAGCAAAATATTGTCTAGCAGGAAGTGGGGGAAGCAGTTCTGCTAGATGGCAGTGACTGGGCATCTCCCCCACATCAGGACAGCACCCTCACTTAGATGCCCCGGCTCTGAATCCACACACCACACCTGCAAGGTAGATTGTGGGTTTTCCGGTTTTATGCCTAAGGAGCAACAATGAAGGCAGGCCAAGGCCATGCAGCTAGTAAATGGAGAACTTAAACTTCAAATGCAGATTTTTAAAACGGAGACTAATTTTCGTTGTGATACTAGGACCCACAAGTAACACTAGAGAGCACTGCATGACTTAACCGTGGAATTTGACATGTGTGTCTCATCTCACAGATCTGTGATCTAACATAAAAGCCTAGAGGATTCAGCTCAGTCTTCTGTCTTGAATTCCACTGCATGAATTTTAAGTAAAAATCTTTTTTTTAAAAAGATTTTATTTATTTATTTGACACAGAGAGAGAGATTACAAGTAGGCAGAGAGGCAGGGAGAGGAGGAAGCGGGCTCCCTGCTGAGCAGAGAGCCCGATGCGGGCCTCGATCCCAGGACGCTGAGATCATGACCTGAGCCGAAAGCAGAGGCTTTAACCCACTGAGCCACCCAGGCACCCAAGTAAAAATCTTTGACCCAAAGATTGGATCCAGGATTGGCTTTTCTTCTAAAAATACCCTCCCCTCACACTGTCCCAGCTAATCCTGGACCTCCAATCTCCTGCTTTTGCCAGGCATTTCCAGCTGCCTCCGCAGGAGGAGGGGGAGGGGGAAGGAAGGGGTGGGAGAGATCCTTGTTAATATTTATTGTGATGAGTCCATGCCCAAGGCCAATTCAGGAGTGGATCACCCTCTATTGTACCCATGGTTCCAAGGATCACAGACTGGAAATGTCAGAAAAGGAGTCAGAGATCCAAGGTCATCTAGCCCAGTCTCTCATTTTACAGATAAGAGAACTAAACTCTGGAGAGAGAAGTGGTTTGTCTAGTGTCACACAGGGTCCCTGGGGTGGATGTTATTATCGTGTTATATAGAGATGTATCTGATTTCCAGGCACTTTCGCTTGGCTTATCTCATTATCTCACAACATTCCCCGTGAAGTATGCTTGTCAAATGTCACGTAGGGGTGAATAGTTCCCTTTTTCTTTTTCCATGATAGAGGGAACTTGGAGATTATGTAAGACAAACCAAAAGGCTTCTAAAACTGATTTTTGGTCTATAATTGGTTTTTCAAAAGAGGAAACTAGTTCAGAAAGAGAAATGACTCACCCAAAATATCATGGCCTTGATAATCATTGAGCTATGTCTAGAACCCAGAAAGCGTCTATACTTTGTATTTGGAAAAGAAAATTAGCCAGGCCTGTAGGACCAAAAGATCCATGATGGTAGAAGTTCAGTTTTGAATGACACTGACATTTAATCCTGAGAGTTTTTAATGTTACTTTATAGTCTTAACATGGCTGCATTTAGGAATATATTTGAATCTGTTAATGTTCCGAATCACTGGGTTTTTGTATAGTATTTAGAAAATTTGGTAAAATAGGACATAATATTTGTGAACGAGGCTTGGACTAGAAAAAATGTGTGAATTAAGACAATTTGATATTACATGTACCTTTTTGCAAATGCAAGTAAGTTAAAGATTAAAAGTTACCTTCACAGAAAGATACGACTTAAAAAAAAATGAGAAGGCAATTTGCAAATAATACATTTCCAAAATTTGTTTTCCAGGATCTAGTTCAGGTTCAAAATTAAAAGGTCCTGAACTGAGTTTAAAAGGCACCCAGCACGTCATGCAAGCAGGCCAAACACTGTATCTCAAATGTAGGTAAGTGACTGTGTTGGTTTGGGGATAACCTGATTGCCTTTTCTAAGGCCAAATCATTCCCTGGCAGAGTAGAAGGGGTTGCCTCTCAGAGAACAAAGGTGGTCTCTTGTAATCTGCAAAGTGCAAGCCACATGTATCCAGCTTCACAAGGAGAGACTCACTCACTGGAGAGGAAACAAGGAAGCAATGCCCTGCACGAACATCTTTGCATTTTTCTTCCAAGTTGTTTAAAAGCTTTCTAACATTTCAAGGCCCTCAGAATAGCGCTTCCTAATGGAATAGATGCTTAGGACCTGGCCCCAGCCCTAACTGTGTTTTGTTTTCTTATCTGTGATTGCAGAGGGGAAGCAGCCCATTCATGGTCTTTGCCTGAAACAGTGAGAAAGGAAAGCAAAAGGCTGAGCATAACTAAATCTGCCTGTGGAAGGAATGGCAAACAGTTCTGCAGTACTTTGACCTTGAACGCGGCTCAGGCAAACCACACTGGCTTCTATAGCTGCAAATATCTATCTATGCCTGCTTCAAAGAAGAAGAAAACAGAATCCACAATCTACATATTTATTAATGGTAGGATTTCTATTTTTTTACATTTTGTTTGTTATCGCTTTGCAGTTGGTTATAAATCCACCCTGTTCCCTAGGAAAAGTGGGCATTCCTAGCGATGAAGGAAATGGGCCAAGAAAGAGCTTCTGCCCTGGAAACTGGTGGAATGCATTTTTAATGCATTTCTTAAGGGTCAATTTCAACCATGATTTTCAAGGACGCGTAGTCAATGGTGTGTTCCCTGCAGGGAGAGACTCTTGTCTATTTGGCTCACGGTTGTATCCATAGCACCTAGAATAGTGGCTGGCATGTAGCATAGCTGGAGAATAAATGAATGACAAGATCTTAGTTCTATTTCTTAATTATCTAGAAGAGCAGAACAGAATACAAGATGTTTTTGTCCTTTAGCCCAACTGCATTCTCTTATATGTCAGAATTGTAAAATATTGCTCTTTCTACTAAATTTATATATGTAATGTTGCTAACATCCCTTGAATGTTAGAGTTGCTTCCAATAATATATTATTTCATGTTCATTAAGCAAGTATTATAATGACATAAGAACTGGCACATAACCTTATATTGTAGAAAAGGCAAAAGGTAAATATGAAACATTTTTCAATTATCATTTTTATGGTACTGTTTTTCACTCCTCGAAGAATGAACATGTGAAGTGATACTCAGAGGGAAGAAATGTAAAATCCTTAAAGAAATATCAATTGACAGTGGAAATGGATGCCCGAGAAAGAATAAGGAAAGTGGCCTGTCATTTTGTTCTTCCTTGTTTATCAGTTCCAGCCAATTTTCCAAACTTACTGAATGGGATTTTTAAAAACAACCAAAAAACCCCTGAAGCTCTAGAGAACCCAAAGCAAAGTTAGCAGGCACCTCAGGCACAAAATCAGTTAAAAAACAAAACAGGACAAGCCACCACTGGTGTCAGTAGCCTAGATATACAAAATGGTAGGTCTGCTTCCTGGTGAGGCTTCGCATGGGAGGCAGAACAAGAGAATTACGTTTTGGCAGGATTCTTTTTTTTAATTTTTGAAGTAAGGCAACTAGACAGTGTTTCACCCAAGCATAACATATAATAATCCAGATTCAGAGCTTCTGTTTTAGGAGACAATAGAACAGCTGTAGGGGGCTGCCAGAAACATCTTTTTAGCTTTTATCAGCCTGATTGAGACTGAGCCACTTTTCTGCATTCTGTTTTTCCAAACTCCTGTTTTTACATTTTGCACTTCTCTGGGGGGAGGGGGGTAAATAACAACTTACTAGCAGTTTGCCATCATAGGAATGTAGCCAGTGTACTTCAAAGTCGGGGGTGGAGTGGGGGTCGGCCTGGGATCTTGGCGGGGGAAGTCAGCCCACGTCCATAGGAGGGAAGCGAGGGTGGCAGGCAGGAAATGGGCAGGGTGGAAAAGGTGCAGAGCAGGGACAGAGACCTCCAGAGAGGTACTTCTGCAGCTCAGGGAGAAAGCAGACACAAAGTTTGATAGTGGTGAAAAAATTAAATACTCACCCATCTGTTCTCTTTTTCTAGTTCCACATAGTATGTTACGTTCTTTCTGGCACTGGTGGAGGAGAGAAAACACTTTCATTCCCATCTCTCCAGCGGAAAGGGGGAAAATTCTTTCATGCTAAAATTCTTATAAAACTCTCCTCGGGGTTTATCAGAGTCTGACTTGCAAATCAAATACTTACATGAGTTTAAAAAAATCTTTTATATTTCTTCCTAAAAAATAATGTTCAACTATTTTCCCCTTCACCTCCTACATGCCTATTAAACTGGACCCTGAGTAGTAATGCCAGTTTTGTGGTCTTTCCCAATAGAGATGTTGATCTCAAAACACACTCTCCTGAAGTCCAAGGGAGCTGTGATATAATTTATTAAGCAATGGTAACTTTTTCAAATAGTCTGACATTTTATGCATTTTGTGTGTTCATTATTGTACCAATTCCTTTGAAAAAAAGTTGGCCTTTTTTTAAAAAAAGATTTTATGAGAGAGAGAGAGAGAGAGAGAGAGAGGCAGAGACAGAGGGAGAAGCAGTCTCCCCGCTAAGCAGGGAGCCAGCCCGATCTGGGACTCGATCCCAGGACTCTGGGATCATGACCTAGGCCAAAGGCAGACACTTAAACGACAGAGCCACCCAGACATCCAATAAAGTTGGTATTATGCTTCCATTTTAATTGATTACTTACTACATTGCAAGTTTAATTTCATTCAGGGGCCCAAAATTTGTCCCCAATGACTCACAATTGTCTCTAGGATTAATAAAACTCCAACCAGTTCCTATACACAGCTGCTATTACTCACAAGGTACTAACTGGTTATCACTCATTTATTACTGTTGAATATTTACTTTGGAGCTCATTGTTCTGTTTGGAGAATTTCTGCCCTGATAAGTATCTGTGGATGTATTGACATTTCACTTTGATTTCCCATGAAGTTGAGAAGCAGTGTTAGATAAATCTTTTGAAAAAGACCTAGATTTGTAGTCTGATAGGCTTCCAAGAAAAAGAATCAGGGCTGTATAGCTTCGTCTTTGTAGAGCTAGCACAGGAATTCTAAACAAACTATCATCTAGACGTCGTTGACGGCCTGCTGGGCAAAGGGCACATTTCCCACCTGAGCAGTGATTCGGACATATCATCTGATATGTGGTGAACAGAGAAATCAACATCACCGCTTTGGCATTAGAGCTTGTATAAAATCCACCAAGACTCTGACATAATACATTACATCAATTTAATTATTCAAGTAATTATATTTAAACACTTTAATTACTGAATTGTCTGGTAAATTACAATTTCCTTTAATGTAATAACTTCTTACATTTGTAAGAAGTTTCGTTTAAACAAGTGGTTTTGTTTACATTATGCCATTTAATTCCCACAACAACCCCGTGAAGCATTCCTCTCTTCATCTTACAAGTGAAGAACCTAAGATCCACTTCACGTTGAGGCTACAAGGGGGAGCGACTGGAAAAGTATTAGCCGAGGAGTGAGGTAGTCAGATTTTTCCTTTCAGAGTCTCAGTGGTGGGAGGAGATCCAGAGAGGGCAAGACAGAGGCAGGAAGACCAGGAATGGGGCTGTTGTGTGCATTGATGCAGGAGAGCTGGTTGTCCAAGGTCACCCTGTGAGCTGTGGGGAAGGAGAGAAGTTGGGGGTTGGAGAGATTTAGTTGGTCTTGGTGAGTGGTTGGGTTGTGATGGGTGAGAGAGAGGAGTCAGAGACCCTCAGAATTCTGGACGGGCACCTGGGCAGCTTGTACCCATAGCCAAATAGAGCTTTGCGTCCCTGAATTACACTGATATGAAGACAGTCATCCCCCTCTCTTGGTATACCCTTGGTTTGGTCTTGATAAATGGCTGTTGAAAGGCAGTAGCTGAAAAAAATATATACATTTTAGAAAATTGCTTGTGCAAAATGAATGGAATCCCCCATAATTACAACTACAGAATTCTGGGTCATAAAGAAAAACAAATTGTAAAGCACTCCTTAATGCTTTGCTAATTGCAAAACAGAAAGATTTCTAGTTGAATAGTAATGTAAGGCCTGCTGAGGCAGTGTTCATCCCCTTTGCAGAGAAGGAATGCTTTTGCATGGCTTTTCTGACCTTCTGGAATACATGAGAAACTGGCTTCAGCTCAGCCTTTCCTAAAAGTTGGAGGATTTCTTTGAAATTAGTTTTGTAATATATGAGTTGTGGCCATAAAGTAAGCTGAGCGGCAGAGTTTTTAATGGCATCTCCGAAGTATGTGCTATCTTGTCAGTGTCTCTGGTTCAGTTAGGAAGACCTTGAACTTAGCATGCCAAGCTCCCCACACTGTGAAGTCAGCCTGAGTTCCTCTTCTCTCCACAACCGAGCCTTTCAGGGCTCTTGAAAGTATACGTCTTCTCTTTGAAAATTATAATTGAAAAGGGGAAAAAAATGGATGTGTGTGCATGTGCGTGTTATTATTGGGTGAGTATCTTCTACCTCTTCCCTGTAAGAGAAACTCATCTCTTTTTTTCCTGCTTCTCTTTACCTGATTGTTTTTCTCTTCAAGTCTAAGAAAGCAAACGGGTTGGACCATTTTCCTGACAGATTTTTCTTTCATTGGGTCTCTCATTTGTGTCATTACCGATGAGATGTGTGTAGCAGTTTCATTTTAGCTTAAAAAAAATTATCAGACCCACTAGGTACATCATTGAAAAGTAGTAGAGGTTCTTTTGACTCAGATATTCTGGGAGAGCCGAGGTGCCTGGCTGGCTCAGATGGTAGAGCAGGTGACTCTTGATCATGGGGTCATGAGTTCAAGCCCCACATTGGGCATAAAGATTCCTTTAAAAAGAGTGTTTTCCAGGTATCCTGGGAGAGACTCATCATCATGCCCTTCACATAAATAGGAGAAAGTTCTCCCTGGCTGTGGGGCAGAGACACAGACCTTTTGAGAAGGGTCCTGTGTTCTCATTTGCACAGATTTTCCTAAAGTGTTTTTACATAATGATCTCTGAGATAAACTATGTGGGTATTATTTCTTCCATTTTATATACAAGAGAATAGGCTCAGTGGTCTTCAAAAGCCAGGATTAAGAAAATGACAAGCCAGTTTGGGGATCTAAGTCCGATCCCTAGCTATTTCCACTCCGCTGAAGTTCCAGCTACTGGGGGCTTCAAACTATTAAACTAATTGTTATTTTAACCTTTGAGAATATAGATTAGTTATTAAAATTTTTAAATTTCAAATTCAATATCCGTTTTGTTTGAGCACTGTTCCACTGCTGCGTTCTAGCTCCTGCAACATGGGAGAGAGACGTAGCTCTCTCTCTACCCAGTTGACCAGGCCTTTAAAAAATGTTCATCCCAACATGGTAATGGTCTGTGGAATCAAATCAATGGTTTGTAATCAGCATTAAAAAAAAAAAGAGGGCGCCTGGGTGGTTCAGTGGGTTAAAAAAAAAAAAAAGAATAGGATGGACAATATCCAAATATTTGCAAAAGGTAAGGGCAAGTATTGTTTGAGGAAACTTTTTTAAATAAAACTTGTGTTTCCATCTTATACACGTAGGCACACACAGCTACATATATGTAAAAGACATGAGCGTGTCTGTGTGTGCGTGTATGTGTGTGTAAAGTGGAAACAGAAGTTTAAGGGGTCTGATGTAAAATGTATGTCTTCTTGTGGAACTCAGAATAAATATGTTTAAAGTTTTAGAGTTATCAAAGTTTAAACAGGTAAATGTATGAAAGTGTTAACCTGGTTTAGACAGGGTAGGTCCTCTCTGTACTCTTTATTTAGGAAAAGAGCACCAGTTACAGAAGCACTATGGTTTTTTTTTTTAAGATTTTCATGTGAGAGAGAGAGAAAGCACAAGCAGGGGGAGCGGCTGGCAGAGGGAGAGGGAGAAGCAGGCTCCCCACTGAGCAGGCTCCCCACTGAGCAAGCAGGCTTCCCATTGAGCAAGGGATCCATGCAGGGCTCAATCCCAGGACCCTGGGGTCATGACCTGAGCCAAAGGCAGATGCTTAACTGAGCCACCCAGGCGCCCCGCGCGATGGTGTTTTTTGCACACCACTGCTAAAATAGAGGTGTGCAGAGAACTCAGTAGTGGGGTAAGCCCTCTCCTCCTGTTGGTGGGTCTGCACCGCCGCTGTGTGGTTCTGCACACTCCAGTCCTGAAATCATGTTTCCCACCAACAGGTGTGACCCCGGAGGTGCCATGGGTGGATGGGATCCATCTGCAGACGTGGCTTACACACCTTCTAAGGGCCAGGCCCTGTTGCTTGTTCTGTGGGAGCACAGAGAGTGAAGTTAGGAGATCTTACGACTTTGGAGTCCCCGTGATCTAAGACCGTGACCCCAAATAGATTTGTGAGCATTTTTTAATGCACAGGTTTAACTTTTTTAGGGAATAACTGTTGCTCAAAAGTGGGTCTTTCTAAGGAGTGACGAGGACTCCTCCGACAGTCTTACTGAGGGCGCTGTGCCAGGGTTCCGTGAAGCCTGTCAACACTGCCCTCCATTGGGCTCCTTCCCTGGTCTCACGCCCGGCGGGGGCCCCCGCGAGATGCTCAGTGGACACTCCTTAGCTGGGTGATGTCTGAGCAGTTGGTGTTTGTTGCCCCATTTGCCATCCTGGTAGGGCAAGTTCAACCAGCAGAGCCATTATAACAATCAGGGACATCAATGAAAACAGTAGCGATCTGCAGATGTACTTAGAGCCTTGCGGCTTCCATCTCTTGCACTGTAGTGATGACAGCATTTGTAGGGTGGCGTGCACAAAGGATGTTAGCCCTCCGGCCTACCCTGAAAGGGGGTGTCTTCATGCTTTGGATTGCATCAGCCAGATGCACCTCCCCTCACAGGTCAGAGCCGTGATGGGCGGGGAGGGCATCGCAAGGCTGAATGGACTTTCCAAACTTCTGAAAACATTTCAGTGCAACCACCCTCATATTTTCGTGAAACTTGAAAGAGAAAATATTATTTCTATTCATCAAAATTCTCCTCCAAGGGAAAAGATCCTTAAACAGTTTACGTTTTGTAGGAAGACCGAAAATTCTAAACCAATTGAAAAAACAAAAACAAAACTCTTAGCTACACTAGTTGGCTGAATTCTTTAGGTCTGGATTTCTTGGCAAATCTATGACATTATCTGTGATTGCTAGACTAATGTCTAGAGTCATCTCCAGGTTGCAGTGTCAGTTTTCAACATGTATTCATTCTCCCCATCCCCTGCCCATCCGAAGAGCTTCTTCCCATGCCTCCTGTACTCACTTCATCTCTATCCCTAACATGTGGCTCCTGTGCCTTATTTTCTGAAACTTGAGTTTATTCTAGCATGGCATCTTTCAGTAAGAATGGCTTTCCAAAGTTTTGATCTTGGCAGCCTAAGATTCCTGTCCTAGTAGTGTCTCCAGCCCACAGTTGTTGTGAAGATAACTTAGAAGTCACCTTGCAGCACCAGAAAGCAACGAATGCAGCTGAGTCGGCTGATGGATCATGTTTCTTATTCTTACATCGTTGCCTGATGTATTTGCTTGGGAGACAGAGGAACAGAGGAATACACTGAGGTGAACAGAGTTTGGACTCTCAGCCTTTGGAAACACAGGTGGGCTTCCTCAAACAGCAGCAGTCTGAGATTGATTTGCATTTCCAGAAGCCTACTAAAAATGATCTTCTATAAAGAATTCCTAGGAACACTCTGCCCTGTCCCTGCATACAACTTCATCAGAAATTTAGTGCAAGGTCAGGCTTTGTTGGTTTTTTTTTTTTTCTTTCTTCTCATTTGATGAAGTTGTATGAAAGGGGAAAGAAATATTTCTAGGATTTAAAATATACACTGATGACACTGTTGATTGGAATGGCAGATTTTTCCTTGGGAAACAGACCTCTCTGCCTCCCAGCTCTGTACTCCCTCAAGGGTGCAAGCATGAAGGAGTTTATCCATTCTATCTGTCACTGGGGACAGCTGATTAGGACCACATGGTGAGAGTTTAGAGAAGAGTAATTTAACTCGCATCCATTCTCCTTTCCAGCTCTGTGAACATTTGATAGGAGAACTTCTTGGTGTCTTCAAGCCCTGCCATTTCATATTTCGTTTCTAGAAACATTTTGTCACTAGATACCAAGGGTCTTTGGCCATAGAAAACACTTACATGTAATTGGGATGGAAGCTATCCTGGTAGTAGATTTGTTGACAATCAGGACCTTGCATCTTCTTTCCTTGGTCCCTGCCCCAGACCTTGTGTTTACCTAGCCTATTCCTAGGAGTTCAGTCTTAGCCCTTGATGGCACCTGCCAAACGTTTCGGCCCTTCCCTCAGAAAGATAGCATTTTCTGACACTCCCTAAGCTCCCTACCAGAAAATTTGGGCATGCCAGCTAGCTAAGCTTTGCTATATAAGTGTACATCACAAGGGATTGAGTACAACTACATAAATACTAAAAAATAATCATAATGAACATAGTCTTGAATGAGCCATTTGGACACAACCTAAGACTTTGAGAAGTTAACGATTGAGGTACAATCAATGAAATCTCAAGATGATGTTGAAGTCCAAAAGCAATAAAATTGACTATACCCTCTCATTTACCTCCTACAATCAAGAAGTATGAGGAACAGTCCATCAAAACTTTATGGCTTTAAAGATTTAAAAAAATCTCCTCTAAGTGATCTTTTAAGAAGAATGAGCGAGGGACTTTTTCAGGAGAAATCCCCTTAAGCTGAAAAGGCTTTAAGTTTCTGACATTTTGTAACTATCTTTAACCATGGTAATGAAATGGCTGCCTTGCCTGGAGACCCAGAGAAGGTCTGTTTTGATCTTTATGGTCCCTGCAGTTCTGATATTCTTACGTTTTCCTTTACTATTTAAAATATTCATTGCTTTGTCATTTGAGGCCTTTTGCTGGGCAATCTTGGAATCGTCTTGGCTTGCACATGGCGCTTCTCAAAATGGGTGACTTAGTAAAACCATAAACACCCTGCCTAACCTCATCAAATGTCAACCAGTGAGCTGTAGTTGAAACCACATGATCTGGTTCAGATTAGGCTTAAATCCCTGTTCTGATACATGCTGTGTCTTTGACTTTGTACCTGTTCCTTAGTACGAGTAATGGTTAACACTGAGGTCTCACTCTCCTGGACACCACAGGAAGCTCTTTGCATAGGGTAATGGTTTTCTTTTCCTCCCACAGCGCTCTGAATGGTGCTGTCATTTTATTTCCATTTCACAGAAAGGTTAAGTAACTTGCTCACATAAGGAGTCCTGTACCTACTACATGATAGAGAAGGCAACAAAGTTCTTGCCCTCGCCACCTCTAACAGTCAGGAGTTCCTACCTGTGAAACATTTAGTTACAGGGCTTGACCTCGAGTGTGCACTGTGTTTACTGTGATGGCTCCTGCTGTTGTTAATACGATCTGAGCTTCAGAGCCTTGGCTTCCTCACCTATAAAATGAGAAGAGGACTACTTCTCGGGGTTGTCAGGAGATTAAATGGAATGATAGACATAACGCTGTGCCGTACTTAGGAGGATCAATCAGCAGTAATTAGGTGCTGTGCTGGGCAGAATAGAATGACAAAGATGACAAGGGGGCCCTCGAGGGGCCCGCAGTTGTGGCAAATGAAATCTGTTACAATGAGCCAATTGCAAAGCACTATGGGAAAGAGCAGTAAGAGGAACATAGACTGGGGATGCTCTGCTAGAGCAACCTGGAGATGACTCTAGATTGCCTCCTCCCCACACCTCCCTCCAGCTCTTCTTCACCAGCCGACTCTTACTTTTCAGGTCTCAAGTTAAACATCACCTCCCCAGGCTCCCCCAAACTAGGTTTGGTCTTCTGCCGCCTTCCCACTTTCACATAGAACTCACCTCTCCCAGGCTCTTGGAGGACCAGGATGGACTGACTGTGCTAGCTCCAGCACTGAGCACAGGGTCCTTCCTATACATAGGAGGTGCTCAAGGATGTTTGCTAAATGATAGAAAGAAACAAACATGGGATTTTTCAGTTACGTTAGCCTCACCTCATCTCCTGGACTTTGATGAGGAAATTGAGGGCACGCTGAGGACATGAACAAAATCTGGGGGCAAAACTCACCTACCTTGTGGCAGAATCATGATCCAAACAATCTACAACTGACTTAAACAGTGAACTGGGATTAACAAAATGAGATCTGACAGGAGTTAAGTGTAAAGAACTACATTTGGCTTGCAAAACCCACTAACTGTCTGGAACTGTCCAGGGTGAGCTGTGACTGAGCGAGCCTGACAGAGACTTCACGTTGGCCAAGGCCAAGAATCCAGTCTTGGACTGTGTTAATAAATATGTAGCATTCAGAATAAAGGTTGTGTGCATCTTACCGTTTTGTTTACCCTTCAAGGTGGACAACGAAAACAGGAATTCCGAGCAAATTGCTCAACCCCTCTAAACTTTATTTTCACCATCTGTAAAATGGGCACCTGCCTCATAGAGTTGTGAGCATCAAATAATTCGATGACTTTATTATCCCCATTGGCAAGGAACAACAAAAGAAAGGAACTGAAATGTTTAAAGACGTAAAGAATCAGGTGGGAAAACAGGAGACACTATAGGATAGTCTCTTGCAAAGTTTTCTTTTATGAGGAAGAGACTAAGCTTCTTTGTCTTTATGAACCTAGATGGCAGAAGTGTCATCTAAGAATGAAAGAAGTCAAGACATGCATTTCAGTTTGACAGAAGGAAACACTTTCTAACGTCTAAAGCTCTCCAAAATGAACTGTCTTGGGACGTGGTGAGTTCCCCGTGTGTCTAGATATTCAAACACATGGCAGGTGCTCCCTTGGGGGGTCTAAATGAGATGATGCCTCAGGATTCGTTTTTCATTGGGATTCATTGAGGACTTGGTGTGTGTCACTATCAATTATTAATTGTCTGGCTCAGGTTCATTTCATATATCATCTCATTTCATCCTAACAACGCAATGGAATAAATTCCATTATAAGTCTCCTCTTACAGAAAAGGTGGTGAAATTCGATACTATGCTCAAGGTTACATACTTTGTAAGTTACCAAGTCAAGCTTTGGACCCAGATCTGGGTGACTCCAAAGTCCCTGCTCTTTCCAACAGGGCCTCACCAGGGCTTCTGCCCCAAGCCCCTCGGAGCTTTGTGTGCAGTATGAGACGGAGTGGGGGAAAGTGGAGCGCAGAGCAAGATTGCAAACTGGAAGTGTGTGGGGCCAGATTCAGCTGACATACGTTTTGATTGGCAGGCAGAGTGCTTTTGGCTGCCAATATGTAATAATTGGAGGAGTTCACATAAAAACCTGATTCCCTACTTATCTTTAAAAACTGGAAAGTAGCCATATTGGCCCCTATTCCACTTGGCAGCTACTGGTTGCCATGAGCAAGGACTGCCTCTTCCAGACATGGTCCCCACACTCTCAATGGCCAGTTTTCTCACCATCTCTCATCCTGCTACTCCCCGCATTTGCCTTCCTTGCCCGGCCCCCAGAGGGATGTCAGTGTGCCATGCCCAGTGTCAACATTCCAAGTGAATGAATGACAAAATCGTAAGTTTGGAAATCGGAAAGTGCTTGCCGTCTTTCTGGATGCGGAAGCTGAGCCCGAGGGAGTCCCGTGGTAGCACAAGCTGTCAGTGCACGACCCGAATGGAACCCTGGCTCCCCACTCCCCATGACTCTGGAAGGAATGTTTGCCTGATAGCTGCTCCCTAGAGGAACCCGTGTCCAGGCTGGGGAGGAGTGTGACCAAGTGCCCCCTGTACTCACCAACTGTACCCTTGGAAGGAATTCCATCTCTAGTCTCCATAAAACAGGACTTTCTCTGGTTTGGCTGCTCTTGGTCAGGAGGGGGCTATCACAGAGACCACCAAGGGGTCACTGGCACTCATAGCAGAGAAAGCTAAGCTTGCTTTCAATAGTGAGAATTACTTATTAGTCTGTTGTTCTGTATTTCTAAGTTCTGTCAGAAGGATCATACTACCCCTGTGTCTGTGCCACCATTTCTCCCATTGGGGTGGCTATTTAAAGGTGGTGGTGTTCCCGAGTCATTCAGGAGGGTCAGGGCCAGGTTTCGGTGTGGTGGAGAGAGAATGGTCTAGAATCAGGAATCCTGAATTCCGTTTCAGCTCAGTCGTTCACATTATTCCTGTGCTCCTTCTCTCTGGGCCTCAGTTTCCTCTTCTGTGACATGAGAGACAGTGTTAGGATATCATAAAAAGCATCTTAACAGTTTTACAGTTTGATGATTCAGAGGCAAAACTGGAAATAATGGGACTTGGGACATGGCCAAAATCTTGGCAGTAGAAGAAAGAGTTATAGTAGTCCTTCAGAGCTTCTTGCTTCTTCCTCTCCTTTCTCCATTTCTGCTTCATCTCCCTCCCTCCCTCCCTCCCTCCCTCCCTTCCTCCCTTCCTTCCTTCCTTCCCTCCCACTCTCCCTTCCTACCTGCCTCCATCTTGTCTATTCATCTTTCTATCCATCCATCTTTCCTTCCCCCTATTTTTCCTTCCTTCCATCTATCTTTCCTCCTTTCCATCCATCCATCCATCCATCCATCCTTCCTCGTTCCTTTCCACTCTTCCTCTCTTCCTCCTTACCTTCCTTCCTGTCTTTCTCTTTTTCTTTTCTTTTTGAGATGCTTCAGGTGATCAAGATGAAGAGCTGACTGAGGTCATTCAACTAAGCAGCTTTGCGTGAACACCCAGTCAGTGAGGTTCCAGGGCACATGGAACGCCTGAGACCTTCTCTGCCTTCCTGGTTCTTATAGTCTAGTCAAGCTTACCATCTACTCAGCACTCCACTCTTGGTTAGATCTTCAACTACCTTATCTAGATCGTAGCTGTAATTTTTTTTAAAACTGATGTTCTTCTTTTCCTTTAAGGCAACACTTAGCTGCCTGTGTTTCAAGGAGCAAGTTCATAAAAGATGCAAGAGGAAGGAGTGAGGGTAGACCATTGTCTGTGTTTTCTTCTCTCCTTTCCAACTCTTGTCCTTTTTTCCTCCCTTGTTGTTCAGTTAGCTGTTATAATTGGGCCAGTGGATCTTCCAAGCAAGACAAGGCAAAACTACGTGTTTCTCTCCTGAAGAAAGGTGGTCGGGAAAGAGCTTTTCCAAAAAGAGGCATTTCTTATTTTGTACCACGCAAATAATACATTTTTAAAATTTGTAATTTGAGGAGAGCATCTCAGGTCTGGGACATGATGACTTTTCTCTATTTGCCTTGCTCAAACAGAAATAAATATCTGTGTACAGTATCTGTCTAGATGGCAGAAGCTGGCAGCTGATATTCCTAGGTCAGCCACCCCAGGATTTTCCTCACTTTTGAATCTGGACGCTGAGCCACCACTAGTGGTAACTGTGATTATATCTTTAGGGTCGGTGGTAAACTACAGCTGAGGTTTTATGATACTTTTGGAAAAATCAGGATAACTTGCTAGGAAATACCTACTTGTATACTCTGTGTAGACTATCATCCTCAGACACATTAGTCAAGTGACTTCTTTAAATGAAGGTAGAGAAGGTTCACTGGGCTCCCCACTGACCTGGTGCTGCTGAGGGGAACAGAAGGACATATCTGTAGTCAGGATGACTTTGTCACAGGGGAAAATTCCATTTTTTGTGAGTAGCCCACCCAGATGCAAAAGGGAGTGGGCGAAAAATGTTGCAAGGACCCATAACGTGAAGAGTTTGCACTGGATGATCTCCAGGAACTCCTCCAGCTCAAACAACAACAACCAACAACAACAACAAACCAGTGTGTCACCGTTTCTAAGAAAGAGCCCAAAGTTCTGTTTTTTTTCAAACTAAGCTTTGAGATATAATTTGGACACCGTACAATTCACCCATTTAAAAGTGTACCACTTAATAGTCTTCAGTATATTGACAGATATAATGCAGCCATGAGCACCTTCAGTTTTAGAACATTTCCTTATGTGGAAAAGAACCCCGTACACTTTAGCTATCACCCTTTATCCGTAGCTCCCAGCCTGAAGCCACTGCTAACATATTTTCTGTCCCTATAGATTTGGCTATTCTGGATATTTCATATAAATAGAATAAAATATGTGACATTTTAACATTAAATATATAAATACATGCTGGTTTTTTTCACTCCATATGTTTTAAAGTTTATCCATGTTGTGTTGTACCACGTATGAGACTTTCATCTCTTTTCGTTGCGGGATGATATTCCACTGTAGGGACCTAGCACACTTTAGCTCTCCACTTATCGTAGATGGACCATTGAGTCACTCCCACATTTTGGCTATGACATCCGTATGCAAGTTTTTGTGTGGACAGACATTTTCATTTTCTTGGGTAGATACCTAGGGGAGGAATTGCTGGGTCCTGTGGTAACTCAGTGTTGAACCGTTTGAAGAAATGCCAGACTGTTTTCCAGGGCTGTTGCAATTTTATGTTCCTATCAACAGGGTATGAGGGTTCCAGTGTTTCCGAATCCTTGCCGGTACTTGTTATTGTGGGTTTTTATTTATTATTATAGCCATCCAATTGGGTGCAAAGCAGTATCTCGTTTAGTGTGGATTTGCATTTCCCTGATGACTCAAGATATTGAGCATCTCTTCATGTCCTTATTGGTCATTTGTGTGTCTTCTTTGGAGAAAGGTCTATTTGGAGCTTTTTTCCAGTTTTTAACTGGGATATTTGTCTTTATTACTGAGTTGTAAGAGTTCCTCAATTTTTTATTATGAATTTATATATAAATGTATTTTATATAACTATATATTTAAATATTTAATAACATCTAGATATATAGGGTCGTGACACATGTTATATATGTATGTCTAGATTTGTATAAATGTGTACTAGATATTTTAGATACAAGTCTCTTATCAGATACATAATTTACAAATATTTTCTCTCATTCTGTGGATTCTTTTCACTTTCTTTTTTTTTTAATTTTATTTATTTATTTATTTGACACAGAGAGAGAGATCAGATCACAAGTAGGCAGAGCAACAGGTAGAGAGAGAGAGGAGGAAGCAGGCTCCTTGCTGAGCAGGGAGCCCGATGCAGGCCTCAATCCCAGGACCCTGAGATCATGACCTGAGCTGAAGGCAGAGGCTTTAACCCACTGAGTCACCCAGGCGGCCTCTTTTCACTTTCTCGATAGTATTCTTTGAAGCACACAAGTTTTAAATTTTGATGAATTCCAGTGGATCTATTTTTTTTTTTTTGTTGTTGTTGCTTATAGAAAGAATTCAGTGCCAAATGTGAGGTCATTCATAAATATTTTCTCAAGGGCTTCTTTTGAGAGTTTTATAATTTTATTTCTTACATTTAGGTCTTTGATCCATTTGGAGTTAGTATTTGTGTATGGTGTGATAGAAAGCTCTAACTTCATTCTTTCGCATGTGAAGTTACTCCATCGCCATTTGTTGAAAAGCCAATTCTTTTCCCATTGAACGATCTTGGCACCTTTATCAAAAATCAACTGACCATAGACTCATGGACTTATTTCTGGATTCTTCGTTCTACTCCATTGATCTGTCTGTCCTTATGCCAGGACCATGCTGTCTTAATCAGTGTTGCTTTTAGTTTTCGTAGGAACTTTTGAAATTGAGAAGTGTAAGTCTTCCAACTTGCTTCTTCTTCAAGATTGTTTTGGCTATTCTGGGTCCTTGGCAATTTTGAAGTTTAGAATCAGCTTGTCAGGTCAGCTGAGATGCTGATAGGGATTGCATGGAAACTATAGATTAATTTAGTGAGCATTGCCATCTCAACAATGTCAAGTCATCGAATCCATGATCATGAGATGTTTTTAAATTTATTTATATTTTAAAGTTTCTTTCCACAATGTTTGTATAGTTTTCAAAGTGTAAGTTTTACACTTCTTGTTTTAAATACATTCCTAAGTTCTTTTTTCTTTTTGATGGCTATTATAAATGAAATTGTTTTCTTAATTCCATTTTTGGATTGCTCATTGCAAGTATATAGAAATGCAATTCACCTTTGTATATTGTTCTTGGATCCTGCAATCTTGTTGAACTTATTTACTAGTTCTAATAGTTTTGTTTTGTTTTGTTTTGTTTTTTGGTGAATTCCTTAGGATTTTCTTCATACAAGATTATGTCATCTGAAAATAAAGAAAATCTTACCTCTTCTTTTCAAATCTGGACGCTCTTTATTTCTTTTTCTTGCCTAATTGTGCTGGCTAGAGTGTTTATTGCATTATTCACAGTAGCCATGGTTGAACAGCACAGTGTTGAATAGAAGCAGCGAGAGTAGACAACCTTGTCTTGTTCCTAATCTTAAAGGGAAAACATCCAGTATTTCATCATTAGTATGACAGCTGTTAGGGTTTTTTGGTTTTGGTTTTGGGTTTTTTTGGTAGATTTCCTTAACAGATTGAGGAAGTTCTGGTTTGTTGAGAGTTTTTATCATGAAAGGGGTTTGGATTTTGTCAAATGCTTTTACTGCATCTATTGAGATGATTGTATGCCTTTTGATTTTTGATTTTCATTCTATTGATATTGCATATTAATGACATTGATTTTTGGTTGTTAAACGTATTTTGCATTCCTGAAACAAATCCCATGCAGTCTTGGTGTATCATTCATTTTATATGTATTCAGTTTGCTAGTGTTTTGTTGAGTTTTTTTGTATCCACACTCACAAAAGATATTGACCTGTGTTTTGCTTGTGATATTTTTGTTTTTGGTATCAGGGTAATACTTCCCTCAGAATGAATTGGGAGTTTTCCCTTCTGTTTTAGAACAGATTTTGAAGAATTGGTATTAGTTATTTAAATGGTTGATAGAATTAATTCATTTGCCATCTGGGCCTGGGCTTTTCTTTGTGGATAGTGTTTTGGTTACTAATTCAATCTCTTTACTATTATAGGTCTATTTGGGTTGTCTGTATCTTCTTAGTTCTTGAAAGTAACTCTTGTTGAGTTAGTTTCAGTAGGTTATGTCTTTCTAGGAACCTGTCCATTTCAGGTTATCTAACTTACTGACACACGATTACAACATTCCTTTATAATGCTTTTTATTTTAGTAATGCTGGTAGTAATGTCTACTACTTTATCTCTGATTTATTAGTCTTCTCTCTCTCTTTTTTTTTTTTTTTTGTCTTGGCTTGTCTGTTTCAATGTTTTACAAGTTTTTTTTTTTAAGATTTTATTTATTTATTTGAGAGAACACGAAAGAGAGAGCAAGCGAGCATGAGCTGGGATGGGTAGGGGCAGAAGGAGAGGGAGAAGCAGACTCCCCGCTGAGCAGGGAGCCTGAGCTCAGAGCTCGATCCCAGGACTCCAGGATCATGACCTGAGCCTACGGCAGACGCTTAACCCACTGAGCCACCCAGGGAGCCCCACCCAGTTCGTTCATCTTTTCAAAGAACTGGCTCTTGGTTTCACAGATTTTTCTCTATTGTTTTTTGTTCTCTACTTCATCAATTTGTACTCTAATGTTTATTCTTTCTTCCCTTCTGCTTCCTTTAGGTTTAATTTGCTACTCTTTTCCTAGAGTTCTAAGGTGGAAGAGTGGGTTACTGATTTGAGGTCTCTCTCCTTTTGCAGTGTAGGCATCCAGCTATAAATCTCCCTCCACACAGCTATAAATTTTAGCTCTGTCCCACAAGTTTTGGAATATGAGGTCTTCATTTTCATTCATCGATTTTCTCATCTTGCTTTGATTTCTTCTTTGTTTCATTCACTGGTAAGGAGGGTGTTTTCTTTGTTTCATTCACTGGTAAGGGGGGTGTTGTTTAATATGTGGGCCTCCCAGGTTTGTTGCTGTTACTGACTTCTGTTCTCATTCCGCCGTAGTTGGGGAATACCCTTAGTATTATTTCTGTCCTTTTAAATGTGTTGATGTTTGTTTCATGACCTAGCATACAGTTTATTCTAGAGAATGTTCCATGTGTAATTGAGAAGAATGTATACCAAGCTGTTGTGGATGGGGTCTCTTATCGGTGTCTCTTTTACCTTGCTGGTTATTAGTGTTGTTCAAGCCCTCTATTTCCTTTTTGATTTTCTGTCTAGTTTTTCTATTGAAATTGGGATATTGAAATCTTCATTTATGATTGTCAAATGGTCTATTGCTATAATTTCTGTCAGTTTTTGCCTCGTGTATTTTCCTACTCTGTTAGTTGCAGATGTTTATAATTATTATATCTTCCTGATGGATTGACCCTCTTCTTATTATGAAATGTCTCTCTTTATCTCTAGTAACATGTCTTGTTTTAAAGTCTGTCTTATCTAATATTAGCATAGCTACATCAGCTTTCTTATGATTGCTCCAAAGCTCTGCTTTGAATTTTCATAGGTTTTGATGGGCACTGTAAATGAGGGAAGAAATAACCTCTTCCCCCCCCCCACCATCTTTCAAATGAAATATTCTACCAGTCAGCCAACTCTCCTTGAGCACGAAGTAGGGTCCCCAACACAAAGACCTGTGTGATGTGAAAACTCTTGCATCTAGATAGAACCCTTTTGTGGGATTGGTTCATCCTCTTCACTTCATCCTCAGTAAATTAAAATTACATCCTCATCTGAAATAACGAGGAGTCCTCATGACCAGAACTTAGAGGTAAGGAACTAAAATTAAAGGAAAGGGAAATCAGGAAAAATTTTATCAAAATCAGAGGAATATGAAGGTGTTAGGAAAAAGATGTTTACTCTTGAACTCCTCCTCAAGTCAGAAAAGCTTCCCTGAGTCCTTTGGGTCATCCCCTTGCCCAAACGCAGCAGAAGAACCCCCCCACACACACCACCACCACCCAAGTGATGCTGGTGGCAGATGGCATGGAATGAGGGTGGCATGCTGGGACCTCTGTGTCTGTGGGCCTTACTATGCCAGAGTGAGTACAGATTTCAAAAGGAAAAAACACATTTAAAAAACAGGTGTAATACCATTCAGAGCAAGGGTCCCTGTTTGATCATCCCGTGTGTCTGAGCCCACTCGCTGTCCTGGAGAGGCTAGCCCCAGTACTGCCATTGGAGGGGAACACCTCACATTTGGTGTCAGTTTCCTGTCCCTGCTTTGAGCTCTCGGAGTTCAGAGAGGGGACGGTGGCGTGACCTCTGCCTAGCTGTGTGTTGGCCCAAGTCCCTGGTGACAGTGTGTCTGCACCGCCAGCACGCCGACAGTCTTTGGAGCAGCTCTTCCTTTGCTCCACGACCGGCCAGTTTGGTCTCAGGAAACCACTCTGCACCGTTGGCTGGGTTCAGAAGTCATTTTTAATTTTGTGACAAAGACAAATGTGTCCTATGGGAGTAGTAAGTGGTTTTACTGGTGATATTAATGGAACCGTGACCTCTTCTGTATCTATGGTCCTACAAAACAAAAAATGTTTGTATTATAATATGTCAGGCAAGTTCATTCTTAGCCCTTCCTTGAAGCAAATTGCAGAGGAAGTATACTATTAATAAGCCCACAGCATAGTGTGTGTGTGTGTGTGTGTGTCCGCAGTCATAAGCTCATTTGCAAACATGGTGGATTTTAATGCCACCGCTGACTTGATACAAATGATGTATCTTGAATTGGGTTGGAATGGACACAATTCATTCACGTTCTGAACAGAATTGCAGTGGCCTCTGGGTTGATATTGCTATTGGCTTATAAAGGCCAACAGTTACGGTAAAATTCAAGTGTTGGGAGGCTCCAAAGTGACAAAGGGGAAGGAGACATTCAAAGGCAAATCGAGTTCACCTCTTCTGTTTTCATTCGGGATGGGCATTCATTAGCCTAGAAAGGACTACACCGATGTTTACCACTTCCCGCACAAACTTTTTATGCCAGTGTCCTTTGTTGCAAATAGTTGCTTAAGGAGACAGTCAATTAAATGTGAAGGATTTACAGTTTAGTTACATGAATTAAACCATTTCCTGGTGTTTGTGTTTACCTTGGGACTCACAAAGAAGACAAAAATACAGACTCACAGGAGGAAGGAAAGGAATGATCAAATCCCAATAGTTTCTGCCTAAATGTCTAACTCAGCAACTTTATTTAAGGGAGGAATTTTGTGCTGATAAGTGAATCTTTGTCTCTGTATAATTAACTTTTCCTCTCTGCATACGTTGCTACACCCACTGAGCTCTCCTAATAGACATGTAACTATAAACTGTGCAGTGTTAATGTCTCGTTCTATTGGGCAAAACCAAAGTAGATCAAATGCAGAACTGATAGTTTTCCTCAGGCAGAAATGGACACTGCTTTATAATTTGAGACTTAAATTCAATATTCAAAGTGTTATTATAAAATAATATATGATCATTCTAGAAAATCTGACAAATATATAAGAAGGTAAATAAGAAAATAACAAAGCCACTACTCAAACATTTTAGTGTATTTTTTTTTCTATGCCTTTCATAGTTAAGATCATGGGTATAATTTGTGATTTTCACATATCCAACACCCTCTCTCCATAAGTTCAACTCTCTCATAATAATAAGAAAAGTAACAGCTAGCATATACCCAGTATTAACTGTCTGCCGGGTACCATTCTCAGCACTTCACATCCACTCCTTCATGTAACCCTCATAATAGCCCTTTGAAGTAGATTTTGCAAATGAAGCACAGAGAGTGAAATGATTTCCCTGAGGTCTCCCAACCAGGAAGGGGCAGAGCCAGGATTCCAACCCAGTTTGTAAAGCGTGGGCTCTGAACCCCCACCATGTGCTGACTCCCTCTGACTCAGCCTTGTAACCGCCCTGTCCCCAAGCCTGCCCTTACAGCCCTGCTCCTGGGTGCTTGTGCTCTTCTCCGAATTCCTCTAATGCTAGACAGTATGACAGGGCACATCCTTTCCCTACTGCCTGTGTGAAAATCAGCCTGCCTCCCTGAAGAGCAGTTGCCAGCTACAGCCTTTGTGGGGGTGGGGGGAAGGGGGGAGCTCCAGCCCTGTGGGTGGTACGGGGGAAGGAGGTCAGGAGACACTGGCCTCCAGGCCTGGCTCTGCTCATGTCACTTCACGCATTTACACCCCTGTCTTATCTGCAAAAGGACAGAGTTGTTGCCGAGCCTTCCCCCCATTTTGTTAGGTCATTCATTCATTCATTGACCACACCCTGGACTGAGATGCGTACAATCTGTCTCCTCCCCTCTAGGAACTCATCAGCCCAATTGTAGCCAGAGACGTAACCTGCCAGTGCAGTGTAGAGTGTGCGAAGTGTTGTTATTGAACAATGTTGGGAATTTGGGGAGGGCCCCTAAGGTGGGCTGTGGCGGAGAAACGGTATAAGGAAGGGGTTGGCCTAGCAAGGCTTCCCAGAGGACAAGGAGGAATTATTTAGAAATCTAGGCCATATGAGCTAGGCTGCAATAATAGGGCCTTTCTAGTGTCTAGTATGTGTCAAATGAGTCCATCTTAAGCAGGCTACACCAAGGTCATTTTTTTTGGATTAAAACTATAGGAATTTGTTGTCTCACATTTTAGAACTAGAGGTTGAGATCGAGGTGTCATTGGGGCCATGCTCCCTCTGAAACCTGTAGGGGGCTCCTTCAATGTCTCTTCCTACCTGTGGTCATTGCTGGCAATCCTTGGCAGCCCCCACCTTGCACCCCATCACTCGATCTCTCCCTGTATGTTCATGTGTCTTCTCCCCCCACTCCATGTCCCTGACCCTGGGGACCCACCTTGCTTAACTGATAATTCCATTGACAGTGATTCCATTTGACCCAAACGAGGTCACATTCTGAAGTACACAGTCCAATCCACAACTTCATAGCCACCATCCAGTCTAGGCAACCACTGCCTACTTAGTGCTCCGTGTCTCCATTCAGCATCCAGAGTGAGCTTCCTAAAGTACAGCAAGCAGGTGGGGGACGCATTGAGTCTTTCAGGTCCAGATGGAGAGAGTCAACACCAGACTTCTTTCCATCTGGCCGTCTAAGGCTGAGGCCAAGGGCAGAAGATGGGAACACAGTGACTCCAGAAGAGATCATGAGAGGCCAGTGGGTTCTTGAGGGTGAGGGCATGATAGACACTGAATGTTTCTAAAAGATCTGATGCTCGTTCTGGTCCCCAGAAGAACCACAGAGAAGCTGAACAGGTGGTTTGAATCCTTTTGGCCTCTGAGACTTGGCCAGATGCCGTCCTTCTGAAGGGTGGTATCTTGGTGATGATATAAGCCTTTTCCAGCCTCCTGTGCAGGCACTGGGACATACTGTGCTATTAGTAGATACCCTGCACATACTAAAGGAATCTAATAGGCCTGGGAAGTCAATGCAGTCCTCAACACAGCTTCTCCAGCCTGTCCCCGGCCCTGAGCAGCTCTGAGCTTCTCACTCCTTATTAGTCTGCTGGAAAGGTCTAGAAAACCTTTAAGTCAGGCTTCTGTCATTCAAATGCTAATCCTTTCTCCAAATTGACACCTCTGCATTACCGCTATCTGCTCCAAAGTTAGCTGACCATTGCATCCAGGGTCCTTTGACTCCTTACAAAGCCTCTGGAGAGCACTTCCGGAGGCACTTAGCATAGCTGTGGGAAGAGGTTTATGCAGAATATTCTCCTTTCTTTCTCCCTGCACTTTTATGGCTTTTTGCAATAGTGACCTAAATCCGCCCCACCCGCCCCCACCCCCCACATCACAGTTGCATCTTAGGGCATCAGGGGCAATCAGACCCAAGGTCAAGACCTGAATAAGGAATTTGGTTTATTACAGAAGCATTCTGTTTCTGGGCAAAAACAAAGAAGGCCAAATTCAGAGACAAGAATCAAGAATGCAAATTTATGGATTATATTAAGGGGGACCTGTGTCAGTGACCATCTGCCTCACCCAGCTATGGTGTCTAGATGTTGATACAACCATTTATATGTATATATATATACATATATATATGTATTTTTCATTTTCTTCTCATTCAGATACAGGTAGACCTTTCTTAGAGATGCACAGTGAAATACCCGAAATTATATATATGACTGAAGGAAGGGAGATCGTCATCCCCTGCCGGGTCACGTCACCTAACATCACTGTGACTTTAAAAAAGGTAAAACCAAGCAATGCTTCTCTCAGAAAATCTTGACTGCAAGTGAGCACAATGAATTTCAAGTCCTTTTATCTCTCTGGAATGATTTGCTTACAGACATCTGGGCTGCTCATTGGACTTTTCTCAAATATCCTTTTACTATAAAGGATAAGTGCTAGAGGTCATACCCAGGCATGAAATAACATGACACACTTACGTGGGCAAAGATCTGTGTGAATATAATGAAAGAATGAAAATCATACAAGAGGTTCATCGATAGCCACAAATCCGAATGTCCGCAAATGTGAGAAAAACCGGTTCTGTTGCTTATCCAAATTAATAGCTTGGCAGAGAGTGGTCACTCCAGATTTTTGCTAAGGACAGAACTGTGAGCGAGGTGCCTCCAGCCACCACCTTTAGTTTGAGTTGTGAAGTTCCCAGTAACAAAAAGCTTATGTCCTGCTGGGCAGCCAAACTTTGCTGCTTAGGGAAAGGGGGGAAAGGGAGGGGGGCAAGAAAGCTACACAGGACATTTTCTTCTTCGTATCATATTGTAAATTATGCATGTGAAGAAAGAAAAAGATTCGGGGTGGAATCTAATAAAGATAAAAACTAAAATGTGACATTCCAGCTAATTCATTGGTGTTAAGAGTTTGGGAACAGACTAGGGTGAAGAGGTGGATAGGCACTCCCTGAATGGAAAACGGTGGTGAGTCTTGAGAGCTTTGAGCTTGAAGAGGAAAAGTTAAGGCTGTCCCAAGGCAGCGTGAAGCACCCCATCACACCGTACGTACTCGCGAAGTGTTTGGTGGTCGTAGTAGTCGAGTCAGAAAAGCTTGGAGTGATTTCCAGTATCACTGGTTGACCTGAAGTCCTGGAATATGATGGAGATGTCTCCCGGTCTTCTTTCCTTGCATTCACTTTCCTACATTATTGATTTGATTGAAGCCCTCAGGATAGTCCATCAGTGACAGGTTTTAGCTTCCATTATATCTGTGTGTCACCACCAGTAATTATAAAGATACCGTATTTCAGAGCTGGGAGCATCAGAGGAGTCTGAACAAATGGTGGAAGGAAAAACCGAGGTTCTGGGGGAGTTGGGGACCTCCCAGACCACCCTGGGCATTGGAATCCATATCTTGACTTCTTCCGTGCCCTTGCCACCTTTGCTAACGGTTTAGTTTGCTCAGGAGAGAGACCAGAGTGGGTAAGAGCAGAGCCCCTTGGATTCTGATCACCCAGCCACTTATCCTGCTGGACAAACTGGCAAGTTATCAAAACTCCCTCTACCTCAGTTTCCTCATTGGAGAGATGGGAGTGATTATAGTCGCACCCACCTCACATGGGTGTGAGGAAGTAACTGAGGTGATACAAAAAAGCCCTTGGAACAGTTCCTTGTACAAGCTGAGCCCCATTAAGGGTTAGCCATTATTATTTACCTAACAGTTTAATACCCAATACTTGATTTATTATCAAGTGATATTTATCAAGCATGGTATCCACTCCTCTTGTGAGTGAGGTAATAATCACTGTGTGATTAATAGGGAACATACCATGGGGCTGTGGAAAGTCTCTGTTTCGTGCAAGCCCCTTGCCTTTTTGCAAGTGCAGATCATTTTTCTGTGGTAAGAAACAGTCCCATATTCCCCCATGTAAAAATCTGAGAGTGGGGGGGAGCTTATTTTCTTTGTTTTTCTACCTAAGATCTATACCACACGTGAGAGAAGGAGAGGGGAAGGGAGGGAGGGAGAGAGAGAGAGAGAGCAAAGCACACTGTTCTAATAGGGATTTGGGTTTGCCACATATATATCGTAACTATCCTAACCTATTCTGTGTGTGTGTTGCCCCGAAGTTATAAGATCTTTCCCTTCCACCTCTCTGGTCCCTTTTAACCTGCCGTCCCCTCCCTCTCCTTTCCCCCTGGGCCAGCGCGGGCCAGGTCGCGGTCAGCTGGAGACAGCCTCCCTGTCCAGGCCTTCCTTTCAGGGCTGTTCCTCCCCTGCCTTGCTGTGACACTCGCGGGCACCGCCATAGCTGATGAGCTGCATGGCCTTCTGCTAATTTAGCTCTCGTCAGCTCGGAACAGAGTGCTTTGTCAATAGAATACTACTGGTGGTGGTAAGGGCAGATCCGAGTAAACAAAACGTCCTCTGAAACCTTAAAGGAAACGTCAGTGTATTCCTGAGTAGTGCTGAGGAAGTCCATCAGCAAACCTTTCTTTTAGATGCGGCCCAGGCTTGTGTTTGCCTGTGTTTAAAGCATCGTAGATCTCAATCCCTGACTGAAACTTGTCTGAGCTTTTCCCTTAAGAATTGAGACCAAATTAGAGGAGAAGGTTCTTTTTCTCGCACTGGAGTTAAAGCCTTCCTGAGCCTGCAGATAGAATCATGGTTTACTAGAACATGGAATGCCTCCTTCACTTGCTTGCAAGCTCTTCGTAAGCAGGGTGCAGCTCATTTCAAAGCTGTGGGACACTCTGGTAACGCAGACCCACACAGACATGCTCGCTGGGACAGGCTGCTGGGGACTCTTTGCAGAGGAATTTCTGCCATGGAGCCACAAATCCCAGCCAGATTAGCTCCTTCAACAAGCAATATAAATAAATGATAAACGGATAAGCGATGCAAGGTGCACTTTTTAAAAGAAGAGGGAAAAGATCTGAAACTTCTTCAGGGCAGTTTGGCCTTTCCTTTATAAACTGTTGTGGACAGGTAATCTGATTTTTCCCTCCCCCTTTTCCAGCAGGGGGATAAGTCACAGTGAGAGTCAGAGATGCCTCTGAAACTGGGCCGGCAATCTGACATCAGGGGAATTTGGCTGGGCCGCTCAGTGGAGCAATAGCCCTTTATAAAGCCTCACCCCGAGACCGATTGTTTATATGGTAGTCTTTAAAAAGTAAAGTTCTTGGCATCTAGCAGAAGGCATAAGGGAAAATCAAATCACGGATTCCTTTCTTCTGTTTGGACTCGTGGTGCTTGGGAATGCGTCTAAGAATCTGAGAGCACTTCGCTCACGACAGCGTCTCTGGCCTCCACATCTGTTTGCAGCTGTCTTCACTGTCCGTCTCCCTGGCGTTTCCCTCCCAGAGGCAGACTCGAGCCCCTCAGCCTTCCCAGAATGATAACCCCAGCGAGCGCCAAGTGAAGGCTACGAATCTCAGAGGACTGGGAATTACTTCCAGCCCTCGGAAGACAGCCACCTCTTTACTAAATCATGCAAAATGGGAGGACAAGTTATGTCTTGTTAAAAGCTCCAGATGACGAGGCTCAGGAGGGTAACCTGGCGGCCCTGGTGGAAAAGCTCCTAATTGGTTTCTCTGCGGAGTCTCAGGCCGGCCCGTTACAAGGATGATTCCCAGAGGCCAAGTGATACGGGCTCCCGCTGCAAGTCTGACGTGACACCTAGGTCCGTCCCGGGTGGGGGCGAGGCTGATAATGAATTATCGTAATTACTGTCATTTATCATCCTAATGTGTATCTTGCTCCACGCAAAGCAAACTAAAGAGCCAATGATGATAAACTAGAGTTTTTACCTGTACCTTTCATTTTCGATGAAAACTGTGATTTCATAGACTACTCGCGAAACACTATTGTCACAGTGCTATACCATTTTCTTAAAGCACCTTTTTTTTTTCCTTTTCAGTTTCCCCTTGACACCCTGATCCCGGATGGAAAACGAATAACCTGGGACAGTAGGAAGGGTTTTATAATAGCAAATGCAACATACAGAGAAATAGGGCTTCTGACCTGTGAAACGATGGTCGACGGACATTTATATAAGACCAACTATCTCACCTATCGACGAAGTAAGTGATGTTCCTGGCAGGAGTGCAGGCCAGGATAATCATGGGCTTCCTTGCATAATGAGACCTTGATTTAAAAAAAAAAAAACCAAAAATCCAAAAAAAACCCAACAACAACAACAAAAAACCATTTCTTATGCTTGCAGCCAATACCATCCAAGATGTCCAGATAAGCAGTCCAAGTCCAGTCAAGTTACTTCGAGGTCACACCCTGACCCTCAACTGCACTGCTACCACTGATTTGAACACAAGGGTTCAGATGACCTGGAGTTACCCTGGTGAAGTGAGTGACATTTTCCTTTGGCTTCTGGAGGGCTGCATTTCTTTCTGGCAAAGGGGCATGCCCCTGGGTTTTGGAGGTGGGACAGGATCAGCATCTTCTGACTCCTGTGGCGGTTTGGGCGAACAAGGAAGCTGTGGGTGTGTTTTGGGGGCTTGGCTCGTCTGATGAGTGTGTGTGTGCATAGATATGGTCTTTTGATGTCTGGAGGTTTTGTTTTGAAGTGTATAGGCTGGTATTCCTATTGCATGACTCTGGGTGGAAAAGAGGATTGTTTCATTCTTGGAAACTATTCTCTGGGATTTAGAGATGAGAGGAAAATTTATCACTCAGTGCCAGGCAGGGCCTATCTGCGGTAAGAACAACAACAAAAAGTTGTTGTCAGCGTGTTAATTTTAGATACCCGCAGACAGCGAGGCACCTGATTGGAGCATGTTTGAAAAAGATATTCCAAGCCAGCCAGCCAGTATTCCCTTTGTTCAGTGACAAAGGAGCAATGCTATCCTTCAGAAAAATGAGAAGAATGAAGACCAAGTTGGGGCTCCTTATTCAGACCAAACGTCCCTGCAAACAAACAGTCATGGTTTGCAAACGTGTAGATGGGGAATCGAAGATCAGCTGTTAAGAAACTTGAACTGTCACTGTGCCCCCAGCGGGCTGCTTGGCAGTATGATGGGTGGGGTGGGTCCCAAGCCCAGTGGTGTGTCCTGTCATTCAGATTGCCCAATCACAAAGTTAACTGATGATTAAATTATATGCCAAAGATTAACGCGTCAGCCCCAAGCTACTGTTGTTTCTCATCAACATTTCTTGCCATGGAAATACAGTAACTTGGCAACAAAAAGATGCAACGCATTCCCTGTAGGAACACATTAAGGACTCGTCCGTCGTATTTTCTAGAAAGTGATAGTGTTTCATTTAAATAAAAATGTTATGACTCGCAGCAGTCATTTCTGGTTTTGAAAGAAGTCAGATATTCTTCAGTAAATGCCAAGAGGGAACAAACTCTTATCCTGTTGGTGGCTATGATAAGGGTATGATAAAACTTCTATTGACCGCCAGTTACCTTCGAAAATGGCGCCATCCAATAGAACTCTGTGTGACTGAAGTATCTTTTCTGACTTACACAGTCACTACTAGCCACAGGTGGCTAATGAGGGCCTGGAATGTGGCTCCTGTGACTAAGGAACTCAATTTCTTATTTTAATTTTAACAGCCACATGTGGCTGGTGGCTACAGAGCCAGACAAGACAGTTATCTGAAACTCAGGATCAGCGGTTTTCCAAAGGCAGAAACAATTCCAATGTTACTCGAATCTGGGAAGGAAAGAGTTCTCCAAGGGAAAAGACAGAAGTAATAACTACAGAGTGGCTGAAAATCCATCAGGCTGGAATTTAAGGACTGATGCTCTGATTTTTGATGCTGGTGGTTGACATCTTCTTTCTGGTTACTGCCGAGAAGGAAGAAAATGGCCTCCCTGTGTGTCTGTTCGAGCAGGGCAATATAAGGACAGGTGGGTAGGAGTCTCCTAAACATGGCACAGAGAGAGCTAAGTTCAAGACCCAAAGACCAGTTCCATAGTGCTTTCATTTTTTTTTTTTTAAGATTTTATTTATTTATTTCACAGAGGGAGAGAGATCACAAGGAGGCAGAGAGGCAAGCAGAGAGAGAGAGGGGGAAGCAGGCTCCCCGCTGAGCAGGGAGCCCGATGCGGGCCTCGATCCCAGGACCCTGAGATCATGACCTGAGCCGAAAGCAGAGGCATCAACCCACTGAGCCACCCAGGCGCCCTGGTTCCATAGTGCTTTCAAAGTTTGTTTGTTTGTTTTTCCATACCTCCTCACGTGGGAAGGATGGAGAGGGAGAAATAACATATTATATGTTATAAAATGTAATGCTAAAAAAAGAGAGAGAGAAAGGGGGAAGGAACAATGGAAGGAAAAGGCAATGTGATCTCATCTTCTCAAAACCGGGAAGGAGGCATTGTGACGGGTTTACACTGCTGAGCCTTGGGGCCTGCTCCTGGTGTGCCTGAGGCAAACACAGGACAACGTCCCACCACCACCACCACCACCATCATCAGAGTGTTGGCTAAGCTTGTAGATGGCTTTGCATGACCTCAGATCCATTACATGTGATTTAGCAGAAATTGGTAAGCCTTGCTCAAAATAGCAAAATGATGAAAGCAGGATTATTATACCTCAGTGTGTATAGCCCGGACTCCTGATTTTTTTCCTTCATTTCTAGTAAGGGAGCAAAAGAAAACTCATGTGGTGATTGCTTAGAGAAACAGTGTCATGGAGCCAGGTACCAAAGATACTCACTGCCTGAGTTAGCACATCTCTGCCCAGAGAGCTGGTTGCTGTTTAGAGAGGTGTGTGCTGGAGGGAAGGCACTAGATTTATACTCCAAAGACCTGAGTTTCCTGCCCATGGTGGCCTCTCATGCTTCAGCCTCTTCATCTGTAGGACAGTGATGCTGCCCATCTCCCTGGGTGGTTGTGAGAAACTACTGGGTTAATGTACACGAAAGTCCATCTGGAGAAGATGATGTGGTCAATGAATGCTCCCATGGCAAATATTTGAAACACATCGAGGCACAGTTTGAGTTTCTAAACATCTGGCTGTTAGGTGGGTTTGCTTCTCACCATAAAATGTTGATCATCTTAGTGACGATCTGAGAAATGCTATCCCCTTGAGCACGAACAATTACTACTTCCACATTTGCTATAAATTTTCTTCCTAGACAAAGAAGAGAGCATCTATAAGGCAACGAATTGGCCAACGCACTTCCATGGCCATTGTGTTCTACAGCGTTCTTATTATTGACAAAGTGCAGAACAGGGACAAAGGACTTTATTCTTGCCACGTGAAGAGTGGCCCATCATTCAAATCTGTCAACACCTCAGTGCATATATATGGTAAGCCACTCTGGCTCTGTTTTCTATCATGGTGGATTGGGGGCGGGTTCTAACATAAAAAAGTACATTTTCTTTTGGCCAAGAGGTACTCTATCATGAATGATACAACTTGGTTCCCCTCCTCCCGCTGCCAAAAAGAAAAGTGCATTAAATATTGTTTAATACTTTCGAATTAGACAGAGAAACTTTTCCTGGCCAGTTTATTGTGGTGAATAATTCAGTTAGATCATATTATAATCTGTATTAAATCTTTTCTTAGTATTCCATATAAACAATCCAGAAAAATATGGCAGATTTACCTTTATTTCTCAGGTACTGCTGTGAGTTAGAGAAAAACGTGGTGGGATACGTTATTTAGAACTGATGTAATTTTATCCCTGGTATTACCCTGATGAAATCCTAATGTTGTTGCTTAATGCCAATAGGCAAATTCTGTAAAGAAAATATGTAAACCTCTTTAGAATCCTTAAAAACCTTATTTATCTCCACTGTCGAAAAGAAAAACAGCCAGAAGCAGGCACTCTGGAACAGTTCTGGCAGTGGCCTGAAATATTCTTTAGATTTTCTCCACTAGGGTTTGTTTTTTTTTTTTTTTTAATCAGATCATTTGTTTTATGGCACCTGAAGGAACTTTCTCCCATCATACTCATGTCAGGTAGATTTTCAGAAGTCTCTCTATTTTTCTGTGATTGCAGTACAGATATTTGAGATGTTCCATTCTCTGTGGCTCTGCCTCTGTTTTTCTGTTTTCCTCGCAACCCTGTCATTTGAACATACTTCACCAGTTAGAGTGCTTCTGAATTATTTGATTCAGGGATCAGTATTTGGGCTCACTGATAGGCTTGATCAGAATTCAGCGCTGTTTGTTCAGGGCTTACACCCTCCTAGAAGGCGGTGGGGGGGGCGGTTGGGTTGGTGTTGTTCTGTTTAGATAAGCAGAGCCTTTCCTAGTCTCTTTATTGCCTCTCCTTTTGAAGATAAAGCATTCATCACGGTCAAGCATCGAAAAGAGCACGTGCTGGAGACCATCGCTGGCAAGCGGTCCTACAGGCTCTCTGTGAAAGTGAAGGCATTTCCCTCGCCAGAGGTTCTATGGTAGGACTGTAATTATTTTCCTATCAGTTTAAGATATGCTTTGTAAGGAGGAAGATGCAGGATCCCAGTGACTGGAATTCCTGACAGAATATCAAGAGAAGTGTCCCCAGACTCTGGTGGAAACCCAAGAAGTGTGTTGATTTCTGGCGCTGGGAGGGAAGCAGGTAGGCCGCGCTGGAGGGGAAGGGAAGGGATGTCCCGGGATGGAGCGCGAGAGGAGAGACGAGGTGTGTTTGAATGCTCCGTTCAGTTCAGCCCTTCGCGGGCTGTGACTAAATTTCTCCGTCTCTAAACCTCCCCATGATGTCAACCTCCTTTGAATGGAGCATGTTGGGCAATGAGTAGGAAGCGTCTTGAATATCTGACATGCTCTATTAACCCTGAAGAAGTGGGCCCTTGTAATGAGGATAATAATTCTTTTATTATCTGAAAATAATTCTTTTATATACAGCTGGGATGAAAGTTCCAGCCTTGTTGTAAAATCAAACAAACATTAAGAGAGACAAGACTTATTCATTTGTAGGGGTGGAGGAAAGGACCTACTTGAACTAATTAAGTTTTTTTTGGCTCAAAGTTTGCATATTCAGAACCTCCCAAAGCAGGTTCTTTTTGTGTTAGTACAACACCTGATGTAACACAATGTAATCTGTTTATAACCTGCAGTCATTTTGTTAAATCCTTTTTAAATGCTAATATCTTTGGCTCAAACCATTACATTTTAAACAAAGAGTACAGTACAGTACAGAACCAATTAGGAAAACAACCCATACAATATAGAAATGGTACCATTGTAAAGTCACCTCCACCGGACCTTATTTTGCTTTCAGTATCATACGATTGCAGTTTTTGTTTTCAGTTTCCTCAAACAGTTAATAGGGAGTTAAAGAGAAAATTAAACTCTGTGCTATGCCCCTTCGTGCCATCACAGTAGAAGAGAGATTTTCTTGTTGTTCCATAACGTATAAAAAGTCCAGTAGTGTACACAGTCCCTTCATCGGAATTGGATCACTCCAGGCTGTACATTCCCTCTTTCAAAAGGGTCTGAGAGTATCCCCGTCTATTGAGCGGTGCTGATTTCTTTAGGAACTAAGCAGCTAGTACCTAAAACACATACACAGTAAGTCGCTCCATCTTTGAAAACACGCATTTGTTCATGAGAAATAAAGTCAGTTAAGATGATATCTGCAGTCATAAAATAGAGCATAATCATTTCAACTGCTTGGGAACCAAGACCCATTAATGGTGGGTATTTGCTTACAGAACAATGTAATGTTTGCGTGGATATTAACTAATACCATTTCCGATATTCAAACCTTCATACAGAGCACAATAAACTCCAACAGATTTAAAAACATCTGGCTAAAGAACTGCAATTTAATGAGATTAGACTTGTAGCATTAAATCTTTGAGAAGCTCTAGAAAATTTGGAGAAACTGAGGCTCACACGGACAAGCACAGAGTAGCAGAGCTGGGACCCGCATTCAAGCCTCCCGACTCTCAGTTCTGCATGCAACTGCGTGATATCTAGGCATTGAGTCTATATTTAAAGTTAAAAAGAATTTTTTTTTAAGTTTTGTACCTTTTGTTTGTGTTTTGTGCCTTAACTATTCTTCCTCAGGGAAAAAATCTTGATAATCTTGATTTTACTATAGCTTATGAAAGGGACAACTGGTGTGACCATTTATACAACTAATAAGAACTCCACATGAGACCACAATAGGAAAGTCTATTTTTATTTTTATCTGGAGAAGTGATCTAGTTGATCTGACTTACAATGGCCCTTGTATTGCTGATGAGGCCTCAACGCAAAACTGAAAAACATCTCTCGATGGGATCAGCCAGTGCTGCCGGGTGAATACTTAAGTCACACGATGACCAGCATCCTTGTGGGTACTTTGAAACCATCGCTGTTCTTTCCCCCTTCAAAGTACTTCTTCGTCCTTGCCAATAAATGTGAAGCGGTTCTCCCTCTAAAAGCCACACTTGGCTTCACTGAAAAGTTAGTGTCTCCATTTGTAAAATGAATGTGGAGGACCAAAGGCTTGGAGCGTCTCAACTTGAGCTCACAAATGTAAATGGCAGTGTTAGAGTGATATCCAGCCGTGTGGAATGACTTCCCGGTCACACTCTTCACCACAGGTTAAAAGATGGGTTCCCCGCGACTCAGAAATCTCCTCGCTATTTGATTCATGGCTACTCGTTAATTATCAAAGATGTCGCTGTGGAAGATGCAGGGGATTACACCATCGTGCTGGCCATAAAGCAGTCCGGCGTGTTCAAAAACCTTACCACCACTTTAATTGTAAATGGTAAGTTTGTTCGAACTTTCTTCCGGTTTTGGCAGGGGTGGAGTTCGGGAAAATTGGGAAACCAAAAGTCAATAGAACAATGTCAGAGAAAACACACTTTTAAGTAATGATTTTAAAAACTACGTCCACCCCCATCATACCAATTTCAGTGTTATCTTCCATAAGCAACATGATTTTTTATCATTGTAATCATGATGTACATACCATGGAATCAATTTTTTACTATTATCAAAACACTTCTACTTTAAAAAAAAAAAATGGCTGTAATGACAACAGATATGTGTTGGCTTCCCCAACATCAAGACCAGGGAGAATGCGGTCCTTCATGTTGTAGCCCAGGAGAAAGTTACTGGACAGCTCTTGACTTCTGTCCTGTTCATCTCCCTTCCAGTGAAACCCCAGATCTATGAAAAGGCCGTGTCATCCTTTCCAGACCCGACCCTCTATCCCCTGGGCAGCAGACAAATCCTGACTTGTACCATTTACGGTATCCCTCAACCTACAGTCACGTGGTTCTGGAGTCCCTGTAACCATAGTCATTCCAAAGCAAGGTAAGGACCATTTGTTTCCTAACTCTCAAATATTTGCTATACTTGGACTCAAGATTCTTTAAGGGACACAGATGCAAGTTGGCAAATGGGATATGCAGTTGTATTTAGGGAAAAGGCTTTCCCTCCCAAGGGAAAAAGTAGGCAATATCTACTCTTCTTCCTTATTCATTTCTAACCATTTCATAATTTTTCTCTTTAGTTGATAGTTTTAGGAGCGCAGGGACAGAATCAAGGTCACCTTGTGAGCCTTTTTTGAAACTCGGGTTGGAACTCCAGTCTTGTTTTCAATAGAGTACCTCCAGACTTTGGCTAATTCAGCTACAATGGCCTTCCCATTTCTTATTTTTGAATATTGGATATGATAGGGGATCTTCCCTACCCTGGTGATCACTATCTGTCGTAGGCTTTACTCATGCTTTTCCATTCATCTGAAATGTGCTTCCACCCATTTGCTGCCTCCTGAGAAGTCCTTCCTTATCCTCCAAGGCTTAGCTTCTCTGCGAACTCTTCCTGACTGCCTCATTCAGACTCCTTTCTCCCTCTTCAGTAGGAACCATGCCTCATTTACACCTTCTTTGCTGGGTTTGCATACATTCCTTTTGTCTCTAAGCCCTGAGCTGATGGAGAGCACCTCTGTTTCCTTAGGGGCTGGCACACACAGTAGTAGAGGCTTGTGTATTTGCTGAGTGGATATGTCCCTACCTTCTGGTCATTGTGCAGCATTTCCTTGCATCCTGTTGATGACCGAGTCCTGTTTGCTTTTTCCCCATTTTTGTTTAGTCTAGAGAAAGGATGCTAAGGACAGTTCATGAGAGCTAATTTGAAGGACAGGAATAGAATTGATAAGTGCAACAATCAGATATTATTGAGACAGCCCAAGAACAATCATTATGCTTTAATCATTGCCTGGTTGCTTTTAACTCCACTTGTAGAGTGTTGGGGAAATTTGCTATTTAAAAAAAAAAGCAAACAAAAACAAAAACAAAATTAGCTTGATGAAAAGTAAGACACGATTCTAGCATAAACAGAAGTGGCTGTTTAGCTTTCTGAATTCTTCCTGCTATTTCAGCTCTTCATCTTGTGTTGTAATCTTTTGCTTAAGGTCTTTCATTCTGATAGTGAAAGCTACTGGTGAGTCCTATGGTTCCTGAGAAGAAGTAGCTATTTCCACACACGTTCTCAGGTGAATGTCATTTTCTAAGAATAGAAATATTAGGTAAATTATAAAGCTTGAATATCTTCTTTACCCCTGTGGATACTTAACCCAAAAGGAAGTGAGATCTACTGAGATTTTGTATGATTTTGCTAATTTAGGGGTAGGCATCCATATTTGTGGATCCGTTACTGTAAGGCCTGGATATTTGTGCTAACCTAACATGCAAATAAGTGAAAAATAACTAAATAATTTAAGCTATTTGAAGAAAGTGTAAAGTTGAATTTTTGGGGAATAACATAACCTTTATAGATGTTTTTAATTCTTGTTTAGAGAATAGCAAATCTAAAATTTCAATTCTAGGGGCACCTGGGTGACTCAGTCGATTAAGTATCCAACTTTTGATTTCAGCTCAGGTCTTGATCTCAGGGTCGTGAGTTTGAGCCCCTCACTGGGCTCCATGCTGGGCATGGAACCTACTTTAAAAAATTTTTAAAAATAAAAATAAAATTTCAATTCTATTTAGGGAAGAGCTAAGAAATCTGTTAGAAAATAACAATTATGAATGAGGGAATATAATGTTATAAATTTGAGTTTGAATAAGGCTGATAAAATATGGTTTGGGGAATGAAATCGTTTGAAGTAAAACTTTGGAGACATTTGCTCTCTTTTTCTGATTTCTTTGTGGTACATGGGATCCTTCTCCTTGTGTCACAGAGTAAGCTTGCCAAAGTCTGGAAAGATGTCTAATTCCTCTTCTCTCAAGACTCAGAGCAGTGCCTCCAATTGTCAGTAAATGTTTGTTGGCCATTGACTTATTCTCTGATCAAGGCATTTTTTTTAACCAATCACAAGACAGATCAAAAATGCAAGCTCTAACTTTTTCAGCGATGCTTCATTTAAAAAATATATATATGTTGTTGCTTGAAATTATCTGCTACAAAATGTGCATATTCATAAGAAGTTCTGTTGTTTTTTCCTAAGTCAGCATGCCCAGTAGCTTACTTGGGTCAGGCCCAAATTCGGTGCTTGGTGGTTAAATCAGTATATTTGACTTAGAAATAGTTCAGAAAGATATACAGGACCTGTGCCCTAGGACACAAATAGAATAATTCTACTTCACCCTGTCAGAGAGATAGAAACTAAAACTGACAAAGAAATGGAGCCTTCTTTAATTACTAGAAGTTTTCAAATATGCCTTTATGTAAACATATTTTATATACTTAACACCTAGATTCCATTGTAGATAGGAATTTCAGTTTACAATGTTTGAATAAAGGGGGTTCTAGTGCATGAATTTTTAGAATCTTATTTTGAGCTACATAGTAATATATTTGCATGGTGGTATCTCCGTGACATGACTGTCAAAAGCGATAGGCGATTAATAAGTCCGCATTCCCCGTGAATATATAGAATAATTCTTGGCATTTAAATTTTAGGTTCTATTTAAAAGACACATCTATATATGGACACAACCGAAGCCTTAGTTTTGCGGTCTGAATGTGTTTAATTAGCTCAGTCTTATTAATTGGTTTAATATTAGCCAAGTGGTTAATATGTCTAAGTTAAAGAGGTTCAGACTTAAATTGCATAGTTTTCTGGAGTCCAGTAAATAGATAAGTATATTTTAAAACTGTCAGAACTATTGTTCAACTAGTCCACCTTTGTGGAAATTAAGAACCATAAATAAAATGAACAGAAATTTTCTCCTTTAAAAAAAAAAACCTGTGATGCACTGCTGAGCTGTGTTTCAGCTCTGCTTCTGATTCACCTTGAGTTTGTTCTTATACTAGGAATAAAACAAAGGAGGAAAAAGGTAGTTACTTTTCAACTCACATTCCTAATGAACTGAGAGGAAATGTGGCAGAATCCTTTCCCCTTTTGCTTTTCTGCACATTTGGGTGGTAAAGTAGTAGGAGAGCTAGAATATTTCTTTGAATTTTTAATAGTATTAAAATAATTAATCGATACCAAATGAAGTGGGATTTGGGGTTTTTCCTCATCCTCAGCAACTAGCAGATACTTCTAAGTAGATATTCCTTAACTTGTCCCAGGTTGGGGGGGCGTATAACCTAGGGAATGTGCGTAAGGGTAGTTAAGCTCATAGTACCTTTCACACATGTGTAGTTTATAGCTTCTGTTCATGTGAAATACAGATAATTACACGCACTTCACACAGACAATATGAGGTTCAAATGAGGTCATGTATTTGGGAAAGGTATGCGTGCCATTGAAAGGCAAGGTCATGATTATTGCTAGTGGTGGGATAAAATTGTCTATAGCTCCAAAACTTTTAAGGAACTTGAAAAGAATTTTCTGCCTACTATAGAGGTAGTTTCACAAGAGTGACAATTTCTAACCTAACTAACGCTTCTGAGAAATGAACACAAGGTGTGGAAAGTGAAGTGTGATTTTTGCTGTGCTCGAGAAATAAAGATGCAGTAGGTGTGGGCTGTAGACTCGAGGAAAACATAACACGATTTTTCAGAAGAAGAGAAATGAAGGAAATACAGATGAGTTAGGCAAAAGCAAGACAACCCAAAACTACAGCGGGGACTAAAGTAACCGTTCCAGTTTGTGTGGACTGCCTCACTCACTCGTTTCCTGTCATGGGAGGAAGTGGTTCTGACCTGTGGGTTGGCAAAGGACAGGGTGGGGCAGAGTGGGACGTGGGAAAGCAGATTCCTACTGAGCGAGTCCACAGTGGATTCTAGAACTCCACGTCCCCCCCTGGATTTTGAAGCACTAAGTGGGATCACTGACCTGCCCATGCAATGAGCTGGTCTTGCTCATGTAGTCCTTTGCCACGGTGCTGGTTCTGTCTCACAGGGAATAGTGTGGATGAGGTCACCCACTGCGTGGAGACTGGTCTCTAAAGGGACGAGTAACCGTCTTGGATTGGAGGGAAGGGACCCCCTCACTGGGGAGCGGAGGAGATGGATTTGTGGGGCCCCAGCAGGAAACAGGGAACGGACAGCGGTGGCTTGAGACTGGTACTCCAGATCACCAGTTCCATTTTTCTCAGGAAGAGTCTGAGATGTCGCAAGACTGCTTTGATTGACGCTTGCTTGAGCACCCAGGAGCCCTGCCAGTAACTGACTGGAGAATTTCAGGCCTGGCTGGGTCATTTACTCCCCGCGAACAGGAGGGCAGTGAGCAGGCCGCTGCTGGGTCAGCCTTCCTGATGCTCGCCGTTATCCCATTAACACAGCTTGGCTCCCTGTCCATGTCCAGAGTCTACCCAGTTGTTGTTCCAAGGTTGTCTTGTCTTCCTTCTAAAACTAAGGCCTGCTTTTCACATGTCGAGTGCATCTGGGTCTTTTCTCCAGGGAGGGTGAGGTGGCCTGCAGCCGCTGATTACTGGGCTTTGTTTTTAGAGCGCTTGTGCTTTCCATCACCGTCTACTTTAATTCTCTGTCCCCAGCTAACTATCGAGGTCACAGATAACACTGATAGATGATAACAGAGTGACCTTTAGTGGAAAAAGACTGTTAAGTGTATTGACTTCTTTGTGAAAATCTCATTTTTTCATGGCTCTCTGTGATGACCAATACACAGAGAGAAACTCCGGCTACTTTTGTCGCATTCACATTGTTTGCATCTTACAAATGCGTTTTGCATATCATCGGTGTTCAACCCAAATATGCTGTTCCCCGTCTATTTATCGCACCAACCACGTGCAAAACAAAGATACACACCTTCATTAGCCAGGAGCCTTCAGCATGTATGTTTTAATGATATATGATCAACCGTAGCCGGTGGTTATTTATTTTCTCTGTATGTATACCTGGAGAATATCTATCTCCCAGTCCCAGGGATAGAGACCTGGGAAGCAAGGAAGTGGGCTCTATTCTTGGCACAGGCCCTGACTTCTGTATGACCTTGGCCAGTTATTTAATCTGTACTTCAATTTCCCCTTCTGTAAATGGTAACGGTCCTGCTTCCCCTTTCCTATAATACACAGCTATTCATGAGTGAAATGAGAAAATCACTTAAAATGACGTTTTCTTCATTCAGAAAAGCTTGAAATAATCTCCTAGTTACGGCGCACTGATATTTCCCTTCTGCTTCTTAGAAATTATAAAGCAATTTGACCTGAGGATTAACTCTGAGGATCAGTGCCAAATTCACTGAAAAAATCGTCCTGTGAAAGTTGAATGGTTGTAAGAAAAGTCTTGCATGGAAGTATGTATGCTGTGGTACAGAACTGCCTCAGTAATTATAATGCGAGTAATTACCCATTAAAAAAAAAAACCCACAGCTTCTCCACTGCGGTGTCAACCCACGTTTTCTTCAAGGCCGAGCTGGACTACCTTTGCTGGTCTTGGTCCAACCCATCCAAGCAAAGGCATTATCATTCTTTGCCCAGTTAGCCCTAAAGCCTTGAAGGTTTTATTTGATCTTTCGCCAACGAGCCCCTTCAGAATGCCAAAAATGTCATTGGATTCTCAACTCATGGCAGGTGAAGGGGGTGAAGGGTATCCTATATTAGTTTCTTAGCCAAATTGGTGGATTTGCTAAGAAAAAACCCGATAGGCATACGTGGAATTTCAAGGGACTGCTTCCAGAACTCTAAATCCAGTCAGGTCTAGAATCTCAAAGAGTTACATGCTTTAGAAGTTTCATAAGATATAATCATCCCTGCCACACAATTTGACATCCCATTTCTGAACACTTTTCCTCTGCCCAGCAGTAGAGGACTGGGGATTGTGTCTAGGGAAAGCCGACCGCTCCAGGACCAAGTGTGGCTTGCTGGGTTTCTTGGGGGACGTGGGGGCGGGAGGGAGTCTACAAAATAAGGGAAGGCAGAGGCATCTAGGCACTCTGAGAAGGGCTTGCTGAATTGCATCCTTCTATTGTTTACATCAGCAAATTGGCAAAGAAAGGAAGGCCTGGATCATTAGGGACGTGTGAGGGATAGACCGTCTGAGAGAAACCCCGCTGATGCACAAAACTAACAGGACCAAAACAAAACAATTGTTGATGGTAGTTAATTAGAAATGTACTCAAGGACTTAATTGACTGCCAGCTTGAATGTCTGTTATTATTATTATTATTTTTGCTGAAACAATTTTATGCCCCCTATTCTACTATCTACAGAATGAAAGTGTTAACAGTGTAAACATCGAAAAAGTCAACATTTCCTGGGGGCTAAACATAGGTCCGATGTCAGGGGGAAGCATAATTTAAGAAGACCTCTTCTTTTGGAAATATCACATACTGTGTGTTTTAATATTTACCACATTCCTCCTAAGCGTACATACAGTTAGTATCCATGGGTCTCTTGATGTATTTTCTGTGCGGCGTACATAGGGGTCTGGGGACCCAAACCAGGCACGCGCTCGAGAATTTTAATTCACCATACCCAAAACCTTGACTCAAAACGGGGACTTTAAAGAAGACTCATTCACCAAAGACCCCTTTAGCAGGACTTTGAGCTTGAACAAACAAGCTCAACTGAGTCTGGCCATCTTCTCCAGGAGGCTTTCATCACAAGCAGAACGTGAACGTTCACCTACTAATGAGAAGCTTCTTGCTTTCTGTTCTATAATTGCTGGATGAGGAAGTCCCTGCTGCCCAATGTGAATGTTTGGACGTGAGCCCTTATTAATATTTTTTATACAAAGTCCTGAGAACAGAGCATGAGTTCACTTGCCAAATGCCTCTCTGCCACTTTTCTCTGCTTTGTGAGATTTGTGTCTTTTTCCCACTACTCATGGTAATACAGCGAGTCTGAGGAATAATTGTTTCTAATGAATTAATGTCTCCTATAATTGCTATCAAACATTTCATTATGTGTTTAAATTAAACCAAAAGGCTTAGTCATAGGGATGGTTTTTATAGGGATCTTTTGAGCAAAATTCAGTGTCACTTCCCAGGATTAGGAATGCCAGAAGGTAATGACACATGGTTTGGGAAGATTCCTTAAAAAAGTTTGGCAGACCTTCTCAAAATTTCTTTGGCCATATTCACAGATTTTTAAAAATTGAATGGGCATTTTCATGACTGAATCTAGAAACTAATGTCCTAACACAAAAGCCTTAGATAATGGATAAATGGGAAAAATCACTTATAAAACATGTACCTGTTCTTGGAAATCTACATTTTAGTTACATCTCCCTTGACTTAGTAGACTGTTCCCCATCCCCACCCCCCACGCTGGTGTAGCACAAAGAATAAAATCGGTAGACTATTTCTTGAAATATGAACTCTGTTCTGTGATTTTAATGTAACCTCACTGCCCTTTTGGGTGAAAAAGTAGAGCCTGGTGCATTGAGAAAATAGAAAGAATGTACTGGATTTAGACCATGGCCAGATGGTGACTTATGATGCACTTCAAGTCACCAGAACTTGTTTCTTCATACTTCCTCTTGAAGCTTTGGGGGGTGTCTTGTCACTTTGAATGCCACTGTCTACTTAATGATAACAGATGTAATCAATGAGCCCTTTCTAGCGCCAAAGCTGTGTTCACCCCTTTCTATCCACTATCCGTAATTTGTACAATATTCCAGAATGGACACAATTTCCCCATTATGAAACTAAAGCTCAGAAAGTTACTTCTTAGGTGTCTTCAGATCATGGAATAAGAGAGGCTGAGTAGTTTGGCATTTCAGGTTACTTTTCACTGGTGTCCCACAGGACTCCTCTGAGTGCACCCCTGTAGGTTCCCGGAGGAAGGCGCAGAAATCCTTGAGGGGGATGGGTTTGGGGAGTCTGTGGCCTAACCCACTGGGTTTACTTTTGTCACCAGTGATCCTGCAGAGTCCACCTGTTAAATTAGTTGCACTGAGGATGGGAGGGGAGAGAAGAAAGAGCAGATGGGAGAATTCGACTCAGATTTCACAATTACTTTGGGAACTGGTGATGAGCTGCACTGGTTTGGGCCCCAGACCTGCAGGTGGGAATAGACCCTTTGAGGGGGTATAAGCCCCAGTAGGATGAGCAGGTCTAAATAAGGCCAACCTGAGGAGGGTAGCAAGTTCCTCTCTGTGACTTTCTCACCGGGCAGGGGTATTTGATCTCTGGCCGGAAGTCCCGTTCCCTCCTTTGTTGTTCAGGATAATTTTTCTGGATTAGAGTTCAGCAAGCATTCAGCTCTCAGGGGGCTCACAAAGCTGTGAGTTTTGCTGGAGTAACAGGAGAGCAACGGAGATGAGGAATGGGCAGGGGGTGCAGGACAAAAGACAATGAAGGAGGAAGCTTGAGTTTATAGTTAACAAGTAAATACAGTGAGGACATGGATGCCTCTGCAGGCTCGACTTAGCCACTTTGAATGCTTCATTCACTTAGAATTAGGGAATCTTCAAGATTAAGAAGAGCTTGTTTTATAGAGGAAAAACTGGCTTAAAGATAAATAATTATCCCTCGCCTCGGAGCTAGTTAATGGCAAGCCAGGGACTAGAGCCAAGTCTCTGCCTGTTGATTATTCCTGTTCATTCTTATTTCCACCAAAACATCGCCTTGAGTCTCCGTGGGAGGTGCCTGTAATCTGGAAGAATAAATGAACCATCATGGTTTCTATGGATGTTAGGTGGGGAGTACTGCAGTTTAGAGGAAACTCTGTGGGAGCAATAAGATCTGGGTCCTAAAGATGGGTAGGTACTGAAACGGCAAATGGAAAGGAACATCAATGTGGCAGAGTGACATGAGGACAGGGATGGGTTGAAGAGATGAAAGGGACATGCTCGAAGAGGAACTTGGCTGGCTCCTCAGATTTGGGCTGAGAAAAATGAAAATGAAAAATTGGATGGGGTGCCTGGGTGGCTCAGTGGGTTAAAACCTCTGCCTTCGGCTCAGGTCATGATCTCAGGGTCCTGGGATTGAGTCCCACATGGGGCTCTCTGCTCAGTGGGGAGCCTGCTTCCTCCTCTCTCTCTGCCTGCCTCTCTGCCTACTTGTGATCTCTCTCTCTCTCTCTGTCAAATAAATAAATAAATAAAATCTTAAAAAAAAAAAAAGAAAAAGAAAAATTGGAAAGGTGGATATGGACCCGATGTGGAATTTTTCAAATCAGGGCTAAATGGTTGAGCCAGGCATTCATTCTACTTCAGCTCACCTTCCTGGCTGATGTCTGGCTCCACCATCTACTGCCCTTAGACTGATAGACTTCCCCAGGCTCACTGTTGGTGGTCTTACTCCTGTAGCCCATCTTTGGCATATGTCATGTGCCTTGTGTCCCTAAAACTCTGTCCTGCACATCTGAAAATCAAAGCCTCAGAATCTAAGAACTTGGATTTTCACTTGAACTTCTAAAACAATGATCTTGGCGGTGGGGTGCAGGGAGGGGGTGCCTGGGTGGCTCAGTCAGTTAAGTGTCTGCCTTCTGCTCAGGTCATGATCCCAGGGTCCTGGGATGGAGCCCCAAGTTGGGCTCTGTGCTCAGCAGGGAGTCTGCTTCGCCCTTTCCCTCTGCACCGCCCCCCCCCCGCTTTTGCATGTGTGCCCATGCTCTTTTTTAAATAAATAAAATCTTTAAAAATAAATAAATAGATAAAAATAGAAAAGTGATCTGGGGGCATGTTATCCCATTTCCTGAGGCTTTTAATGTTCCATATGCCTGGTCTTCCTCATTGAAAACTATGTAAGAAGATCACTGCTCCCTTATTGAGAAATTCTCTCATGTCAAAAAGCCTTTGGGTAAGTAAGGTGAGGAAAAGTTGGCTCTACTTAGAGCCAAACAGAGGGTTATATCCAGAAGAAGTCCCTATGGCCTAGGATTTCTATTTTTCTTCCTTTCATAACTGGAAATTATTGAGCACATATCTATAGGACATTAAGTGCTTAATGTGCTTTATATGTACTGTGTAATTTAATTCTCACAGAACTTGTATGAGGCAGATCCTGGGATGATTACCTTTACAGAAATTTCATGTACCTTGTTAGGAAACCAGCCCTGGTTGGGACAGGTCAGAATGGCCTCTCGCCATCATCTACCAAGCCGTTCGTTTTCCCTCCTAGCATTGGCTCTGTAACACTAACTTAGACCTTAAGTTGAATAATTTGGGGGCAAAGGATGATCCAGGAAGCAAATATTTTGTGAGAGCCCTGTGTTGATGACATCAAGAAGCAATTTTAAAAGGTGTTAGAATGCAGAAAAATCTAGTCTCGAGTTCAAGGTCTTGGGCTCTGGAGCCTGAATCCTGCCTCCACCTACTAGTGTCAACTAGCTTCTGGGTCACATAAATGACCTCTGTGCTTCTGAGTTTCCGGACCTGCACAATAGAGAGAGTAATAGCACTGACATTATACGCTGTTTGGGGAATTAAATGAGCTAATATATATATGAAGTATTTAGCTCCATGGCTGGTGCATTGTGAGTGCTAAGTTTGTTTGCTGGAACTTGTCCAGTATTTTTAGACCACTCTAGGGTTGCCCATTGCAAAGCAGCTTCCCTCTGACATGGTGTCATATACACACTGGTATCCTGTGAAAGCTGATCATTGTGACAAAACGATCCATGCTTTTAGGTTAATGTTCTCCTATGAAACATGCTTGCGTCTTAATTTTTTTTCAAAGATTTATTTATTTATGAGAGAGAGAAAGGGAAGGAATGGAGGAGAGGCAGAGAGAGAGAGGGAGAGAGAGTTCCAAGCAGACTCTGCACTGAGCGTAGAGCCTGTCCCTGGGCTTGATCTCCAGACCCTGAGATCATGACCTGAGCTGAAACCAAGGGTCAAGACGCTTATCTGACTAAGCCACCCACTGGCCCTATGCTTGCATCTTTAGTCAGGTCTTCTGACTATAGTGATTTACTCCAAAGAAATTAAGATGGAATCAGAAAGGGTAGAATTTTCAGATTATTTAGGAAATTAGAGGAGCTAAGATATCCTGAATCTACTTGCATTTGTGAACTCTACCTCAGCTATTCAAATGTTCATTGACCCAAGTCTTCTCCAGTGATGGTCACGTATGGGCTCCTGACATCTTACTTGCTTGCGCTTGATTATATTCTGACATTTTTCAGATATTTTGATACATGAGCATGTATTTTACTTGTCTCTTCAATAAATGTTTATGTTCTTTAATAACTGAAGGAACTAAATCCTCTACTTCTTTCAGAGGACATGATTTTACTTATTACATGGAATATGTATGTGTATGTATCAGCATCATAAAATGGTGTTAAGGATTATAAGCCAATATTTTTGCCTACTCTTGAGGAAAGGGGAGGATGATTGCTGGTTGGTTTTTTATTTTCTGTTGGACCGGAAGATGCTTCTCCACATGTGAGCATCATTGCTGAAGTTGAAATTGCCCATGACTGTCAGTTTGTCTGATACAGATAATGCTGTGAGGAGTTGGTCCAGGTCCCAGTCAGACTCTCTGTCTCCATTAGTACTCCTCACTGTGAGTAGACAGGCCCTGATGGTGGTGACATAGTGCTTCACTGAGGGGAGATGTGTGAGGTCATTTGAGGGTCAGTAGTGTCCCTTTTTCAGCACGTGGGAAGTAAATGATGGATGGTGGGATGACACCTGACACGGGGTTGAATCCACATCTAGTCGGGCCATTGTCAGGATTCACTCGTCTCATCAGACAATCAACTGAGCAAGAGGCGGGTGTGCTCCTCTACTGTTGACCAGGTGGCTGGCCTAGGCCTGAAGGTTATAATGGTGAACAAGACACAATACCTGCTCTTATGTAGCTCTCTATCTAGTGAGATAATAAAACGATAGCTTACATTATCAATCCATCCGTGTATGTTGCACACTGTGCTGAGCACATCGTGTAAATTAACTCGCTTAGTATCACCCTGATGTTCACCATCACTGACAGCAAAAGGCTCTTCTGTAAATTTTTTCTCTTCTGTTTGTCTTTTAACTCCTATAATAAAACTAGAAAGACATGGTGACATGGGATTACTTCTTTTGAGTTGGCACTATTAAGAACACATTCATTTCCCAAAGAATTTGAGGCAGTTCACAAAGAGTACAATAAATAATTTAGCAAATCTGAATGAAAGGAGAAAATGCAGTAAGGCTAGTACAGAGATACGGCCCATGTGCTTTTACTTTCTAGTTGTCAAGAGAGAGACAGAGACATGAAATAGACATTCGTGAGATGAAGGGGCCCATCAGATAAAAACAAACCAAGATTTCAGGGAGCTGAAATCCCAGAAAAATGATTTCTCCCGTCATAATCCTTGGGATATAGTGTACAATATACACAAATTCCTGAACCATATTTCCACTACAGGGAGTGTCACAGGACTGGAAATCATCACATCCCTTAGTGTTGATCAGTGGCCTAACACCAAAGCAGAATTTATTAAAAGTGAAATGATCCAGGGCTCCTGGGTGGCTCAGTGGGTTAAGCGTCCAACTCTTGATTTTGGCTCAGGTCATGATCTCAGGGTTGTGGGATCGAGCCTGGCGGTGGGCTTCGCACTTAGTACAGAGTCAGATTCCCTCTCCCTCTGCCCCTCCTCCCACTTGCATGCACTCTCCCTCTCTCAAGTAAATATATCTAACAAAAGTTCTATTTCAGAACTATTCAAAGGATTAAAAAGACTATAAGTCCTCTGAGCAATTCTTTGTGACTCTGATTCTCACAATTGGGCTTTTGCTTGTCCAGGCTTACAGAACTAGGAAGTTGTAAAACTATGATTTGAACTCAGGTCAGACTAGGTCAAGGACCTGGGTTCCTAATGCTAAATTTGATCACGAACCCCCTGTCCCTGAAGGCTTTCTGGACATTTCAGCCTTGACAGAAATATAATAAGCCATGTGCTCTCTTCCTTTCCATGAGAACAAATGTAACCATAGCTTGAAACATTTACAGTTAACACCTTCAGACTCCTTGAGGATATTATTTGTAGCTCCGCTTAAGTTTTCCCTGAAGAATTCTTACTTATCAAATCACCCTTCCTCAGCTGACCAATCTTTCACTTAGAAGAAAAATGAACAAAATAGGTGTTCGAGTGAAGACTCACGTCTGGGTGTGGCCAAGTAAGGATCCACCCTTGGTCACCCTGCTAATAGGGGTTGCAAGGATGCCTTGGCCCTTGGCTGAGATCCTTCAAGGGAGACAGGGGCAGAGTCCTGGGTAGCTTGGGAGAGAGGAGGAAGGAAAGCAGAGGCTGGGAAGACAGGCCTTGCTCTGAGTGTGAATGGACCACGAGATCCTGGAGGACAGGAAGCAGCGCAGGCCAAGACGCTCACGGAAAAGCTCTTATCGAAACAGAGGTGGCCAGGGCGCTGGATCACCTCCACCATTGTCCAAGGAGCTGACCCAGAGCCTTCAATCCCCGAAAAGCCTTCTCCACTCCCCCCTCTCCATTCGGACAAGAAGTAGTTTTCATTATGGGCTCCAAGGCGTCACAAGGTCTCTCTGTGCGCAAGAGAGTCACTCGTCCAGGATCCCCTCAGCGTGACCCTGTGACCATCCCGAAGGCCCAGGCCCTTTTCCTGGAGCAGAAGGAGCAGGAACCATTCTGTCTAAACACTCCTTCCAACTCCACACCTTTTTCTGCCAGCGTCCCCTCCCCTATATTGTTTTATTTGTTTTGAGAGAACGTGAGAGGAGGGGAACAGAGAGTGTTTGCAGATTCTATTAATCTGATGGCTCAGGCCCACTGTCACTAATGTTTTGACACAACTCCCAGGGTTGCAGAGGAAAGTTTACATCAGGCCCTTCTACACGATGGCGCGCCATCATGGGGAACCAGCCCCCGCCATGCCCTCTGGCAGACTGCCAGGTGGCCCTTTTTTTTTCCTTTCCAGTTTTTTTAAAAGACATTTTACAGGCTTGATTTTCTCTTTATTATGGCTCTCCCCCTTTGTTTCCTAACTTGAAATGATTCAATATTCTGTACAAACAGATTCTAATCAGAGTTAGCACGTGCAGTCAAATCACATTAAACAGATAAGCAGAGTCCCCACCAGAAGTCCTGAGTTTTCATCATCCAAAAAAGAAAAAAAGGGAGAGGGAGGTTATTCTCTGTCTTGAGACTTTGTAGAGCTTTCCAGAGCCTCTTTTCCAACTAAATATGCTTTCATTATAAAGCAATATAGACCTTCATTCCTAGGCAGAGCTCAGGCTCAAGTAGGCAGCCATTGAGTATTGGGTGCTCGGCTCACCACAGCGCACACCCACCTCCCCCACCCCAGAGGTCCTCTTTAAAGTCTGCTGCCTGCTACCAGTGTACTGGGGTTCATAATAAAACAGGCCAGGTTCATCCCGGAACATGTCCAGGGATCAGGCAGACACAAGGAAGTTATAGGTAAAGACAAAGATTTTGATAAAAGTTGGATTTGTTATTTCATTGCAAGATTTTTTTATATGATAAAATTCCAAGAGTTCCTATAATTTTAGCATCAAGACATTTTGATGATCAAAACAAGAATTTATGTCAAAAATGTAATTATAAAATATGCTTCTGCCCTTTCCCCCTCCACCAAAGGACTGGGTGCCGCTTCTCCTCTTGAAAGCTAATTTTTCACTTTACCTTGGCGTCTGACTTTGTACCAGTTTTGATTCAGAGGACCCTCAGAGTTTTCCTCTAACCTGTGACTCCGAGCCGGTTTCACCCTGTGAAGCATAGCGAGAAAGGGCTGGGGCTGTTCCTGGGGAAGAGAATTCATCCTGTGTGATGGGTTGAGCTCTGGTGCGGTGGAAAGAGCAGAGTATATCTGGGTTCTGATCCCAGGTCTCCTGCTTTCTCTGTGAGTTTGAGCAAGGTGTTTGTCTTTTCTGAGTCTTGGTTTCCTTCGTTGTAAAATGATTTTACATTTTACATTATAATGCCTGCTTCACCGAAGGGGGAGGGTGAAAATTAGTTAGGCTGTGAGAATTAAATGTGTACAGCCCTCCCCACGACCCTGGCCCGGGCTTGGCAAATTACTAGTAGCTCCGTAACAGCCAGTTTAACCTTCAGCCAACCAAGAGTCAGGATTTAGCAGAACATAAATGTTGAAGGAAAGATCAGCTTAATATAATTTATTTATCACAGGATGAAAGGCGAGCCAGAAAAAAAAAAAACTGTGGAGTAGACCATCTAGAATTTGCTAGAAATCATTTAAGAAATGAGAAGTCCTACTGAATATTCCAGGAGGTGTGGGTATCATTACAGGCACTAAACAGATGGTCAGTTTCTAGAAAGGCTTGGTGAAGTGTTTCTAGAAAGGCTTGGTGAAGTGTTGAACCGTTCTGAGAATGCCACTTCAAAGAATACATAGATACTAACCTATCAGTGGCTAAAACTCACCCAGCTGGAAGCTTCCTTCTGATTCTCCCAGATTCAGCCATCCATCTTCTAAAGAAAAGAAAGTGTGAGCTCTGCGTTTGAGGTAGGGGAAGGGGTGAGGAAGGCAGGAGGACTGAACAAAGTCTGAAAATCAGAGTTGTCCAAAGCCAGCACTAAGTAAAAGCACAGGTGAACACAAAAGGTTACCTTTGGGTGCACTCTGCCCAGCATTTCCTGTAAAGGCGATTCAAAGTCTTTATGAAAGTGGGTGGGAACTGGGTTCGCAGACTGGGATGACAAAGGGAGCTCTAATTTAAATGGTAATTGTGCAGTGTGCACACTTTGAGCACTTAATACATTTTGGTGTGTGATGAGAGTTGCTTGCCATATTTTGGAAGGACGCTTTATTGCAAAAAGGGCTAAAAAAAAAAAAAAAAGGCATTAACTCTCCAGTGCAGGAGTAGAATTCATGTAGTGAATATCTGAGAAGCCTTTTCTTTCCATATACAAAGAAGCACTGAAGTATAATAATCTCTAGTATGTGATGATATTACATGGATATTATGTTGCATGTGGGGTAGGGGTTAAAGTGCACAGATTCTGGAATGAACCAGAACTGATGAAAAATTCTGCCTCTGCCGTTTACTAGCTGTTTAACCTTGGGTAATTTACTTAACCTCTCTAATCTTTAATTTCCCTGTCCCTTAAGGGGGAGGGTGATAGTACCTACTTTTTAGGTGGTTGTATGGATTAATGAGATGGAGTATATGAATCACTTAGCACGGTGCTTACCATGTGGAAAATACCCTTATTACAGGAGAGTATAATATTGCGTGGTATAGATTAGTTATTCTAGCCCATGGCTGGTTAGCTTGCCTGTTAGGACCACTAGTCAAGATTGTAGGTTTGACCTCAGTGTTGGCTTTGCTTCTGTCTGTGGCCCCAGGCTGCCTTCATCTGTTTTTGGTCAGAGGAGCCAAATATTTACGATTGTGAAGGGAGTAGGGCAAATCCATCACGACTACAGGAAAAATCAGCCCAAAGCATCATCCATCTGTGGAGGGTGGAGTTTTCCCATTACATGTGGAAAGCAGCAGCCTGGTTCCTTAGATCAGGTGGGAGAGTCCCACAGAGAGCTCCTACCTGGAGTTCGACTGACATGCCACACATAGGGTCTCAGCTCCCTGTGCTGGATATATAATTGGCTGTTTTGGTTTAACTTATTTATTAATTCTAGTCCAAAACTAATTTGTTGCAACTCCAGGGCAATTGATGAGATGACATGGAGTACACCCTTACCCCAGAAATATTTTGCATCTCAATGGTTATAAATACCTCCGTGCCATTGTATTTGTCGCGCTGTATGCAAATGGCGGTAGGAGTCCGAAAGCTCATTAGGCCAGGGACCGAGGCTTGGAGCATGGAGAGGACCTCGTAGAGCTAAAGCTGATAACAGTGGCCTTGTCCAGAGTAGTGCCTGGGAGCTTTCTTATCTCCCTTTGGCAGGAGGTGCTGTGGGCTTCCTGTGCGAAATCAGGAGTGAACGCTGCTTTCCTCTTGTTGTTCGGCTTCCTCCCCCCTCAAGACGGTTCCCAGCACAGTGATTATCTTTGCATCTTCAAACATGGCACAATCTACTTCCTTAAGAGCTTGATGTATTCTTAAGGCTTAGGCAAATTCCCCTCCCCCTAAATCTCTTTTCAAGTGCTGTTATATAGTCAGGCTCCTAAATGACATTCTATTTTTATGGTTCCAATTACAAAAAGGGAAAAAGGAAAAAAAAAAAACAAAACAGACCCCAAATTAGAAAATGGCCACAGAATCTGTCCTTTGCACTGGGAGGACCTTGCCGTGAATCTAGCCTATAGCTTCCATACTAGGACTTGTGCCACCAGTGGCCACCCCTGGAGGCAGCGGTGGGGGTCAAAGGCTGACAGCCCCTCATGAACTTGGGCAGCAGACTGCACTTCCCTCGGGAAATGCCTAGACTCGTTGTACTCGAACATATTTCTTTGCCTTTCCTGCAGACCAAGCATATGCAATTAAGATCTCTGTCTGAGGCATCCGTTTATCTTTTTCACTTCTTTGGGGGAAAAAAACAAAATTAAAAGCGTCTTTTCCAGATACAAGAGAACTTCAGCTGTTTGATGGCACAAGGCCAAGTCACACGCACGTGTCCCATACAGGTGTGCATGTGTGTAATAAATCCCATCTACCTGTAAGGCATATGTGCACTTGATATACTCTTATGCGTCCTGAGTGTGTGTGAAGGACATGAGGTTGAATGGAGGTTCAAGGCTTGGATATAACAGACCAGAAAACAGACAAGGAAAAACAGCAGAATGACTTAGCGTTACAATGTTTCAAGTAAAGGAGAAAGTATATAATATCTCTTGGGCTCATTTTCCTCTATTAATCAATAACAGTTTAAATGTTCACTTATTTTACCTGATTACTATAAAGAACATCTAGTAGAAATTGCATAAATTCCTTAAGGAATGGCCAGTCCTTATTATTCTTTCTTATTTTAAATCTTATACTCTAACTGTAAAAGGGAGATTTTTTGCCAACATTTGGGGAAATCTGGAATATGGAGTAGGTACAATTAGGAATAATGGCATTGTTATCTTAGAAAATGTGCATTCTTTTATAGATATGCACTAAAGTATGTAGGTCTGAAATAACATCTGAGATTTGCTTTTAAAATACTTCACAAAAGAGGAAGATGGAAAGAAGTAAGGAGAGACAAAACAACTGTGGCAAAAACTGGATAACCATTAAGTCTGGGTGATGGGTATATGGAGCTTTATTACACTAGGGCTGTACTTACCAAGATGTTTGAAAATAATGAGCAATAATGAGAATTCTAGAAAGTTCTTATTGGAAACAGCATATCAGTCCCCCATGCTTGTGTGTATACTAAAAGGTATTCATGGAGTGCTGATGACATGCTCGGCCCTTGCTGTGATGTGAGGACAGAGTGTATAGTAGATGTGGCCCGTCCCCTGGAGCTGTTGGCCCAGAGGGGCCACTTTGAACGTGGGGAATGCTCTGGGGCGGACACGACAGATCAGGAGAGGAGACCACCCAGGGAGACTGGAGTTCCTTCCCAGCTCAAGGACCAGAGAGGGATAATCACAGAACATTTTCTTGGTCATCACAATCCCACCTATCTTACCTTCTTCCTCGACTTACTTTGTTCTCTATCATCTTATGTAAATTATGGCTGCCATTGGCTGCCTAGGATCAACCACTCATTCCCTCTGGAATCGGGCTGTGAAATTCTCCTGGTTTGAAAATCTCCATAATGTGCCCACAACAGGTACAAATTAGAGCCCGGCAGACTCTCTGCTCACCACAAATTCTAGGTAGGGAATGGACTGTGAGTGTCCTTGACTGTCAGACAAGCAAGCCTGGGCTTTGTTCAGTACAGTCCCTGGAGCTTTGGGAGCAAAAAAGATTCCACTAAAATCCAGAACATTCAGGGTTTGGTCTGGGAGCCGTTTTGTGGGTATTGAGATTAATAACTATTTCCACCAAAACTTGAGTAATAAACCATATGAAAACAGAAGCTTGCTGATAAGAATGTGTATTTGAGAGAATGTGCCAACTTTTCTCTTTAAAATGGTACTCTACCAGCTACTTTCATATAATAAGAGATCTCGTAGACTTTTAGAAACAGAAAAGATCGTTTTATAATTAAACACTTGAGGTCTGAGCAGTTAAAGGGCTTCTCATGATACCCCAAAACTTGGAAAGAAATAGAATGTAACAACTGCTTCATGCTGTGTGTTTCCATACATACTTGATTTGCCCTGGAAAAAATTAGCTGTATAATGGAATATTCTGATTAAAAGCCAACTTTTTATAGATGTAAAATGCTATTATATCCTCGAGATTTCCATTCATTAATATAACTTCTTTTTCCCTCCTGTGTTTGCATGTTTCTAGCACTAGGAACTAATTAAAATCTAGATATTAAATTTCCTAATTTTTGCATTTTTACTTAGTACTTAACATTTAGAACAGGAAGGATGTATGGAGATAGACTAGCGTGGGTTGCTTTCGGAGCAAGCAAAATATATTTTCTACTTTAAATTGTGGGGATATGTCTATGGGGGGGAATCTAAGGAAAAGAAGAAAATGTGTTTTGTTATCTTTGTTATCTCAGGACTTACCAGTGATTTTTATTTCACCTATCACCGTGGGCTGGACCATGTTACAAAGCAACATAATGATAACTTACTTTTTTAAAAAATAGGTATGACTTTTGCTCCAATAATGAAGAATCCTTAATCCTGGATCCTGACAGCAACATAGGAAACAGGATTGAGAGCATCACGCAGCGCACAGCAATCATAGAAGGAAAGAATAAGGTATTGTCTGCAAAAATAAGAGCTGGCATATTTTATTTTATTTTTCAAGATTTATTTATTTGTGAGCCTGAGCATGAGTAGAGGGAGGGGACAAGGGAGAGGAAGGGAGAGAGAGAGAGAAGCAGACCTGATCCCAGGACCCCAACACCATGATCTGAGCTGAAGTCAGATGCTTAGCCGACTGAGCCACCCAGGTGCCCTGGGATATTTATTTTAAAAAACACACACTTGGCTTCCAGTTCTGGGTATATGAGAACCAGAAGTGATTGAAATGCTCAGAGAGAAGACAAGATCTGAGATATGTCTTCATGGAGTGATACCCTGAACTCTGGGCTCCAATGGCCCACCAGTTCCAAAGGCATGAGTACTGGGTCCTAATGGAAGAGATGGAGTAGCCTCTCAGGTATCAGTGGCTCCAACCCTGGCTTAATATCAGGATACTCCACCAATTATTATTACATTTGAGTGTCTGGAGTAGAGCCTGGGGTTCATAAAAGTTCTCTTGGAGGGAACTTCCTGGCACGTACCCAGGACTAAGGATCTCTGACATACATAAAGTAGGGTATCGATAAGCAAAAGCTAGTACAAGACTTAGGGCTAAACTGGAATAGCTTGTTTCCCCTCCATCTTTGCAAGGGCAAAGCCCAAGTCAGGTATGCAAATATATAGTGTATCAGGATTCCCTGACCTAAGGAATACAAATCAAAAGCACAATGAGATGTCGCCTGACACCTGTTGGAATGGCCATTACCAAAAAGACAAGAAATCATAAGTATGGGCAAGGATGTGGAGAAAAGGGAACCTTTGTGCACTGTTGGTGGGTTGTAAATTTATACAGCTGTTACGAAAAACATGGAGGTTTTTGGAGGTTCCTCAAAAAACTAAAAGTAGAACTCCCTGTAACCCGGCAATTCTACTTCTGGGTATATATCCAAAGGGAAAAAAAAAATACTAACAAAAATATCTGCACCCTCATGTTCATAGAAGCACTATTTATAATAGCCAAGATATGGAAGCAACTTAAGTCCCCCATTGAATGAATGAATGAATGAAGAATGTATGGTATGTATATACACAATGGAATATGACTCAGTCACAAGAATGAATGAAATCTTGCCATTTGTGACATGGATGGACTTTGAGGGCATTATGTTACATGAAAGAAGTCAGGCAAAGAAAGACAAATACCATATGATCTCACTTACAGGTGAAATCTAAAAGAAACAAAACCCCAAGCTTATAGATTACAGAGCACAGACTGGTGGTTGCCAGAGGCAAGGGATGTAAAGTTGTGAAAAATAAGTGAAGGGGGGGTCAAAAGGTACAATGTTTCAGTTATAAAATAACTAAGTCCTGGGGATTATTGTTCAACATGGTGATTATAGTTAATACTGAATTGCACATATGAAAGTTTGTTAGGAAAATAGATCTTAATAGTTCTCATCACAAAAAAATTTGCTTAGTATGTGTGATGACAGATGTTAAATGGACTTATTGTGATCATATTGCAATATATACAAATATTGAATCATTTATGCTATCTGGATATTTGAAACTAACACAATGTCTTATATCAATTATACCTCAATTCAAAAAGAGGAGACTTCTAACCAAAGGGGAAAAATGGTTCTCTGACCTAATGACGTCAAGCAGGCATCTTTGCTGGTACCCCTTTCAGTATTAAAAATTTTTTATTGAGATATGATTGACATACAAAAAGCTGTACAAATTTAATGTGTACAGTTTAATAATGACTTTGGAGATAAATATACATTCATGAAACCATCAACACAGTCAATGCTACAAACTTATCACCTTTAAAAGTTTCTTCCCACTGAATGTAGGAATGTGTGAATGAATCAGTGATAACACACAGCATATGTCTACAACACAGCATTGTTCACTACAAGTACTGTGCTGAACAGTGTGTCTCTAGGACTTACTCATCTAGCATCACTGAAACTTTGTACCCTTTGACCAATTTTGGAAGACTCAACTTATCCTCTAAAAAAGGTGCCAAGAACTGCAAAGGCTCTGAGGCTGTACCCTACTTTCAGGCTAACAGGTAGCCCTGTCCCAGTTTTATGTTTGGTGGTTGAAGACCTGCTACTTGCGGGTCAGGTATAAGGACTTTATTACTCATAGCAAATCTCTCAGGCTTCATGTTAGCCCTGGGCCTCTTGCCCCGAGTGCCTGGGTAGAAACTGTGCAGGCAGTGGACTTGCATAGCAGCTGGGGGACCCTGAACTTTGGGAACCTGCATTTTTTACAATGGCTGGCCTTTGCTGCCCCTCTTGCATGCCATTCGTTCTCTGTTCCCCTGACCTTCACTGAGCCTTAGCTAATAGCGGACGCCTTGTGAACTGGACACATCTCGTGGACCTCAGACTTTTCTTTGGTTGAATTCAGGAAAAAATACACTTTAAAATCTGTTACCAGGCACAGGGGCAGTGTTGCTTTAAAAGGTAAAAACCTATCAACCCCTTGCCAAAATGTCTATTTATAGGTGCATATCTTGATTCCGAGTGGCTTGTTAGTATGGGTGCTGTCTGCTGGAGTATGGTGATGCTCGTATTATCTGTGTATTCAGCTGTATTTTTTGCATTTGAAGGCACCAACGTAGATGGCATTATTCCCCTCAACCCCATGTAGGATTGAACAATGATGACAGATAACATCTGAATTCGTTCTGTAAAACTTTTTGACATACGCTCACATCAACATCATTCTGGCCAGCCAGAGTGGCTATCTACTTTTTAAAGATAAGAAAAACAGGGTGATGAGAGGGACTCAAAGCCACACAGCCTAAATGTGGCAGATGAAAAACTCAAAGTCTTCCTAGTCCCAAAGCCACGGCTCTACCAACCAGGGACAGAAATTAAAGTGGTAATGACTTGCGTGAAAAATAGAAACAATCACTTGTCAAGGATTTGCGAAAAGTTTTTTTGACCACAGCAGTGGTTTACAGTTCTTTTTCTCTAATGCAAATGAACAGTAGTTTGAAACATCGCATGATGGATAACCATTGATGAGAGCAGTTCAATGAAATCCTTAGAAAAGAGGAAATTCTATGAACTTGAAAGTTTGACAGTACATTTTTTTCCAAGAAAGGAAATGCCTCGCAGTAGAAGGCAAGCTAGCTGTTACAGAATACTAGAAAACTTCAAGATGCCACTGAATGTCTCCATTTGTTTTACCTTCTCCTGACCACATCAGGGAGATAGATGTACTATTAACTGCTAGATGTTAAAAAAAGAATTTATGAGCCTAATTCCCATGATAAGTTTTAATTCTATTCTGGCATCCTAGCCCCAGAAATTACAATAGAAAAGAAAGTGGAAAATGGAAAAGCCAAGCGAGGTTTCAGATAAGCCTGAAACAGAAAGTAGCAACCTGACTCTGTACAGAATTACCTGGAAAGCACAGAGGGAGTGAAGTCACAAAACCCAAGTGAGATAAGGAACTTCCTTGATTTTTTTTCCACACGGCTTGAAACAAGTTTATTGTCTTGTAATTTTGTAATCATGCCGAGGTCTTAAATAGAGACCTCCAGACACAGTGGGCATGAATATCGGCCTGCAGCCAGGAGCCCTGGGGTCCAGCTCTGCCGCTTGTGTCACCACGTGCAAATCAGTCTGTCCCTGAACCCGTTCCCTCCTCCAAATGATGGAGCTAATAATCCTTGCCCTCCCTCATTTGCCCATTCTTATAAACATGATTGTCATCTACGCCCTGATGCAGTTCCCAAGCTGATTGTGATCGTACGCAGTGAAGGCCGGTTGTTCAATAACTGCACTGAAAAGCTTTTAATACTCTTTCTCCACAAAGTTGATCTCTGTGTATCTCAATGTATCTCATGTGTATGTGACATAGCCTCTTAGAAGCTGTAACTGTAATAGATTCTCCTTAGTCACTTCAAGGCCTAAATTTAGTAGCACTTACTAATTCTACAATTTGGGCATCTATTAATTTATCTCTGTGCATGTAGGAAAAAATTTATGAAGATGACAGATGGGAGTTGGGCTATTTCAGAATTATTTGTGCTGGTCATGCCTTTAAATTAAAGCTGCTTTTCTTTTCTGTCCATTTTTAGGAAGTATATTAAAGTCCCAGCTTAGACTGTAATGACCCTTTCAGCTATAGTCACATAGTTAGCCCACACAACACCACCACCCCCACACGGATCAGGGGAATAGAGGTCCCACTGGATCCCCATTAGATTCTAGGGATTTCCTTTTGGGGGGGTGGCTTTTTTTGTTTGTTTAACTCATAGAAGGGCACAGAAGACAATAAAATTTAGTTTCCTCATTGGCAAGTTTTGGCCTAGATTTGTGAAAAATGAGTCATCGAATTGGAGTTGCTAATAGCAAATGTGGAGTTTAGTATTCTTTAATGGGGTTGCCAGACTATTGGGTTTGTAGCTATGGAGTAGGAAGTAGAAGGAACCCTGTGTTAGAAAAAACACTCCTCAGGAAATACATATTACAGCATTCATTCTGTGAGGCGGGAGAATTATGACAATTTTAATGTTTTAGCAGCATTTCCATTGAAATTGTTTGGATGTTACCTTGAGGTGTGTCACCGTGCGAGACTGATCCATGACAGAGGGCTTAAATCTAATGACAGAATTACAGCTTGTGTCTCATTTCCCACACTCCTCAATTTTTTCAAATTCTCACGTTCTATTTTCCCATCCCTTGGCTCAAAAATGTGCCACCCGAGGTTAATTTTAGTTGCTTCCATGACCTTTATATATCTACTTTTATGTCTCCCTGACACACTTAAAAGGAAACGATATTAGAAACATCCCGAGATTAAAATCATGGGTCCATATTTAGACCTTTTAAAACTCGTTCTGGAAATTAGGCTGAATTACACATCATCTCATCCATTCTCATCCATGGGGTTGAAACGACATTGTGGCAGGGAATTACTAATGCTTAGGAGAGGGAAGGAAGGAAGGGGTATGAATAACTTCCCAACTTACAGTACCTGACGACAGATTTCATCAGCATCCCTAGGTCATCCGAAAGAACCCAGAGAATGACTTTAAGGGTCTATTTCTAATATCTAAGTCCTTGAGATCCTGGCAGGACAAGTCAAGGCACCCCCAAAGTGTAGGTTCAGAGCTAAAAAAACAACTATGGCAAATGAAAACTAATTATCGAATGAAGACAAGCAATCATTCTAGAGAATTCCTTTTGGTGTACCTTCTAAGTGATTATAATTTCAAACACATGTAACAACTCAAATTCTTGGCACTTCCTCTTTTAAAGTATGAAGTTAATATTTGGTGTTCCAACCGTTAGGCTGTTTTCATTTTTTATCCCCTTTGAAACGATAGTATTTGGTTACAAGCACTGGGGAATGGATTTGTCCCTTTTACTCGGAAGACTTCTGCATTTAGACTTGCTGACCTAAGAGAAGTTTTCTCCTGCCCAGAAAAACCACACTCACCTACAACTCACACTTGAGCTCCTTTCTCTGACCCTATAATGTTTATCCTTCAACTATCAAATAAATATCTTTTGTTTTTCATGAAAATATTTTTTAGTTTCTAAGTTAAAAATATATTCTCTAGGAAAAGAAGTGCTCTAGAAATTAAGGAAGTTGATCATAGAATGTTAATTTCATCTTATTTTTAAATTTTCTTCTTTAACTTTTTCATTCATCTGTCATATTCTCAAACGTTATAACAATATCAGTTGAAAAATAGCTTATAGCTTATGTGAAATAATAAGAAACTAGTATTTCTGTACATGGTACCATTTTAGCTTATGCGACCCATCTCTGCCAATTTAAGGATGTATTCTTAAGGAAGAACTCAACGCAAAGAGTAGATGGAACTACCAATAAATCTGTGCCATTCAGTTTAAAAAGTTTTAAGGCAAGAAACAGTTTCATGTAGAGATCAAGGGTAATATACCTACCTCACAGGGCTATAGGGAGGAAGCAAATCAAAGTCCCAGCTTAGACTGTAATGACCATTTTACCTATAGTCACGTAATTAAGCTGCCCTGCAACAGGCTAGATAACGCCTCACACGCCATCTGGCGCATAGCATAGCAATGGTTACCTAAAGGCACCCAGAAACAAAGAAATAATGTAAACTCCCATCAATGTCATTTTCTCATTCAATTTTAATAGAAACTTGGGAGAGGTGAGTTCTGGAGAAAGCTTGCCCCTGGGTAAGCTCTTGGTTTGGGAAGGGGTCATTCAAGTAAAATAAGAGTTTCAGATGCATTTGTCTCTCCATGGCTCAACTGTGACCTGGATGCCTTTCAGTTCTAGGTGTCTCACTTTCATTCCCCGATTATACAAAAGTTCTGAGCTCTCCCAACTGTTGGAAGCATTCCCAAACTGCCTGCAGAAGTCTTAACTGTGGCAAATGAGCATATCTGAACTTGACTTACCATGGAGCGCAGTTCTGGTGCTCACTTGCTCTGAGTCCAGTCAAATCAATGTAATTTTAATAGAGATGCAGATGTGGGGCGCCTGGGTGGCTCAGTAGGTTAAGCATCTGCCTTCAGCCCAGGTCATGATCTCAGGGTCCTGGGATCAAATCCCACATTGGGCTCCCTGCTCAGCAGGGAGCCTGCTTCTCCCTCTTCCACTCTCCCTGCTTGTGCATGCTCTCCCTGTCAAATAAATAAAATTAAAGAAAGAAAGAAATGCAGACACAACTTTCAGATTCAGGCAGTAGCTATCTCTAATATCAAAATCCTCAGGACAAACAGAAATGAGTTTCTCACTTATTTACTGAGCAACTAATTGAAGAATGCAGATAAGACTCTGCTGAGACCCCTGAGGATAAATATTGGAGAGCTGATGTCATAAGAAAAGCAGTGCTTGAGCTGGGGGGCCTTCATGGGTGTCCCTTGGGTCTGAACTTGTTGCATACCGCTTCCAAGCATCTGAGCCCAAGTTTGAAGAGACCAAATAAAGAAGTCAGAGCCTGCCTTGATGGTCTAAATTGTCCCCGTGGCCATGAGCTAACACTTCCTCATGGCTCCCTACAAGCTTCTAATTACTTCCATTTTCTTCCATGGCGCTTAAGTGGTCAGTGCAATAATTAGAAGAAATAATCTGGCTAATATTTCCTTGTATTCCCCACCTCTTATAAAGATTATTAATTAACATAGGGAAAGAGAGCCCTGAGCTCTTCCATAATCTCCTCTACTGATCATTTACCTCCATGTGAGTGTTTCTCTGCAAAAGAGAGAATAATACGTATTTGATCTTCAAGCAGGGAAATTCTTCTCTGTCACCTTAAAGTAGTCCTCCAAGGACTATTCAAGTTTAAGAATAGGGATTGTGTCACATTCATCATCTCTGTTTCCCCTACAACATCTGCTCAATGCCTTGATAAATACTCAATAAATGTCTGCTAAATTGAATGAAAATTGCCACATATTGCAGACACTTCATTTCCAGTAATTTCAATAATTCAGAGAGGACATATGAGGAGATATAATTAAACAGATCCAAGAAACAGAAGAGGAAACATCATGTAATACACATGATACCATAGTGAAAATTACAGAGAATTTGGAGAAGTGAGCTTGCTGGCTGAAAAAACGAGGAGTAAAGTGTTCTTGATCTGTAGATTAAAGACAAATCATTTACTGGCTGGGATATGAGAACGTAAGTGCTTAATTAGCCCATTACTTAGCAACTCAGAAAAATTCTGGGACCCTTTGTAGAATCGGGGTTCATCCTCTTAGAATGCCCACATTTCTGCCTATATATTACATTAGCCTGTGAGTCACTTGATCTAATTCTGCTTCAGCTAGGACACCCCATTGGTCTGGAAGCATCAGCAAGCCTCTCTAATTTCAAAGCCAATGACCAGTTACTTGTATTCTAGGAGATGAGCTGCAACAGTTTATAAGTAACAGGATACACTTAAAAAAAAATAAGAGAAACTTAACTCCCCTTTAAATTTGTTTCATAGAAAGGATGCATTGCACTTTTGCAAGGCTGAGTTAAATTTTAAAACTCTCAACAACCTGTTTCATTTTACTGATTTTTATCTTGACAAGAAGACAGCAGAGTGAGTCTTTATGCCGTACCAATTTGTGTTTCGTTACTCTTTGAGACATCACAGTTTAGAAATTGCTTTCCCGCTCACAAAAATGTGACCACTAGTGTTTCTTCAAGGGCTCATGTGTCAAATAGCACAAAAATCCTGTGAAACGATACTGTATTCACAGTTTCTGTCTTCGTTTTCTACATTGGGAGTTGGCAGACTGAGAAATTAAGTCATTTACAAACACACAGGACAGCCTTAGAGAACTTTCCAGAGCTTCGGTACCTTGGGAGCTGCAGTGCTCCATTCTTTGAGTACATAAAAGAAATGATTAGGCCAACCTTTCTCTTCTGTCCTTGCTCACTTTAACACACCCATTACAGAAGCAAACAGCAAAGAAACCTCCTGTTACCCGTTGGCATCCATGGTCTCGGGTCATCCAAACAAAAGGGAAGGGCTCAGCCTCACCTGGTCCTCTCATTGACGTGGAACTGACCACCTCACAGAGTAGGACGTGCAGACCCACATCTCAGCTTCAGGTCTGTAATTGTTACGCCAGCAGCACGAGATAAATAAGCCTGAAGCCCTCATACGAGTCGGATGTCATAGCCCCCGGTCTCCTGAGGACCTGCTTTCCTGTTATTTTTCCATTCTTGCTGGGGCTCGGCAAAGGGAGAGCCTTCTGGTAACCGCCATGCGTGCAATACTCCACTCGTTGAATGAATGGAACAGCTGAATCATTCCTACCCTTAGAAGAATCTTAGGGATGTTCCAATAGTTCTTTGCTCTAGCTAAAGTTTCCTTTTCTTTTACAGACGGCTAGCACCTTGGTTGTGGCTGACTCTAGAATTTCTGGAACCTACAGTTGCATGGCTTCCAATAAAGTAGGGACTGTGGAAAGAAACATAAGCTATTATATCACAGGTAAGCCGTGTATCCTGTACTCACAAAGATAACCTGGTGACCTTGCTGTCCTTTCGGTTCTGTTTGTTCTTGGTGCTCTTATGGCTAGGGGATTTTTTTTTTTAATTCCATAGAGTTGTTAAACTTTGAGCACCTTCGTCCTTGCTCTCAAGAATAGTAGTCTACAGTATCGTTGGATCTCCGAATGAGTTCTTCCTCTGAGTTCCTATTTAGAGCTATGTTTGTACATCTCCCTCCCAGGCTGGATCATGGATTTAGGATCCTGGCAGGTTCATTTTTGAACTCCTCTCAGTACCTGGCACAGGGTCTGGTCATAGCAGTTGTTCAGTAACAATCAAGGACACCAAACCTGTGATGATATATTTTTGGTTTTGAAGCCAAGAAGCTAATTTTCTCACAACTTAAGTCATTTCTACTTTTGAGGAATGAGGCTCTCCTGTAGAAATCTGAAACGGAGTTTGTTGACAGTAATTAATGTGCTGTTTTTTTGGTAGCATTTACATATTTTTTAGCCTTAAATATGATGGTCTCTGCAAATCTTAAAAGTTCCAAGGGACACAAATGGCACTCCCTATGTCCCTCCTCGGGTACAGGAAGGAAGTAAGTAGCTCAAAGTATAAAAACAATTGCCTGGCTCTGCACTCCCCCAATTTTCTGAGGAAACCCGGGCAGTTTGCCAGCTTTCTGGAAACTTCGCACTGCATGGGGCAGGCTGCAGCAGTTGCCTGGAGTTCTCCAGAAAGAAATAGGTAGGTCTGATTGCATGAGACATAGGGGTTGTCAGATCGCAGGGAGCCTTCCGGCAAGTTAACCAATCCTCAGAGAAGCTGTGTCGTGGGAGATCTCCTGAGGTAGATTCTCACGGAATGTCAGAGGTGGAAGAGACTTGAGAGGCTATTCAACATGACAGCCCCCGCACTTTGCAAGTGAGGAAATGGGGTTTGGAGAGGTGCAAAGAGACACGGCAGAGCCACCGGAGACCAAGTCAGCCCCTGTCCTCTTACATCCGAGGCGTGGAAGGGAGCTCATGTCTTCATCTATTCCAAGTAAGAAAAGTCCTTTATTTAGGAAAGGATATCGATAGCAATTTCACACATACCGGTTCTCTAACCAATCTCGGATGGCTTGGACTGTCCTTTTTATTTGACTGCAGACAAGTTCCTATCCAAATCCATAGTCACTGTATGTATGATTGAAAGTATAAAAGATTGAGCAATTCCCATTCTGAACATTCAACAAGTTTCTACAAGTTTAATGAGCACTAACTATGAAACAGAATGGTTCATCTCTGCACTGAGCCCTTGAACAGATTATCAGGGAAGCCCTGTCTTTATAGGAAGATAGTTTTAACAAGAAGTGTTATCTGTACCCTAATACGAAAAGGTGTACGCAGAAGTAATGTGGCAGATGAATTTACCAACACTAAGCCAGTGCTGGCCAATGGAAATATAAGCCATACGTGTGGTTTAAAATTTTCTAGCAAAACTACATTAAAAAAAAAAAATAAAAATTTTATTTAACCCCATATATCTAAAATAACATTTTAACATGCAGGGTTTTTAAAGTATTACACTGCATCTGTTTTTAAATTTTAAATTAATTGAAATAAAATTCGTTGAATAAAATTCAGTTCTTCCATCACACTAGCCACATCTTAAGTCCTCAGTAGCCACATGTGGCCAGTGGATACTATGTGTAGAGAGGAGCTCTAAGTCTCTGAGAAGGGAGGACTGAGGTGGTCCTGGGGTCCAACCACTTCACAAGTTCTAAATGAAACAGACAAGCTGTGATGTTTCAGCTTCTCATGGACAAAAAGACCTCCACGTTGACCTGAGGGGTGAGGTGCAAATTTAGAATTCTGGGATGACTCACAGCTACACAACAGAAAATGATAATGTCTGGAGGTACAGAAGGAATGCCCCTTCAGTCCCTGTCTTCTCCTTTGGCTCCTGGCTCTGTCCCACTATTGCACCCATGTGTATGGTCTCCACAGCCCACATATCCACGTGCTGCCCACACCCCTAACAGTCTTCCCCAAGATCTCAAAGTGTGCTCACTGACGAGCGATCTGACAGGAGGACAAACCTAGGGAAGAGGTCTTTGACAGTATGGAAGCAGACTCAGGATCACCTTTACAGGGAATCCTGGGATCCCAAAGACCTCAAGCAAGATATGGAAGTGGAGGTGGCATGCTTTCTTGACCCCACAGACTCTATATTGTGAGGAGGGAGATAGCCGGAATAGAGCTTTGGATGGTTCTACTTACCTGGGTCTGAAGGCAGTACTGGAAGAGGAGTTACCAAGAGTAGAGGGGGATGTTGTGCTCATTTCCTTATTATTCAGAATCCCCAAGAAGGATGAATTGATGCCCAGCCTTAATCTAACCTACCCCACCGAGCTTTGCTTTTGCTGCGTGTCTGTCTGTGTGTGGCGCTATTCCTGACAAAGGTCATTGAACACCTGCTCAATGCAGACAGAAATGCCCTCCTACCACATTATACAATGTATAACCATGGAATGGTTAAAACCTTTCCTAGATCTCAAGGCTTGTCCATAGAAAGGAGCTATGAGAATTCAATTCAAACACACATACTTGAGGCTTACAGTGCTTTTCCTCTAGAAATTCAAGAGCTTTAACCTTACACTGAAATGGAATGTAATTGCTTGGAATTCTTTTCTACCAATTCTGAAAAGGTCAAGTTTTTGGTAATCATAGATTAAAAAAGTAATAAATGTAAGCAAATTAATGAATTACTCTCTTTTTCCTACTTAAATCATTGTTGTGAGATTTATTCTCATTGGAGATAAAACTAGATACTCTTAGGAATATTGCTCCTTATGTGTATATTTTCTGAAAAGTGAATGTACATTTACTTGGTGTTCATGCTTGACCTCGTGCAAGGACTGCTTTAAAAGACCTAAGATTTAACCGTTCTAAACCAAAAGATCTAGATTTGGATCCTTATTGATCCTCATGTCATGCATGTTGCCCCTTCCTTAAAGTATAACAGCTCACAGGTTTACCTTCCAAACTGATGTCAACAAGTTAGCGGTGACCTTTAGAATTCTCCACTGCTTCTACTCTAACTTTGGCTTTCCCTTGTAAATAGGATCTACTTGAAACAAGCAAAACTTTCTAGTAACCACTCACCTCTTAGAGAATGTTATTTCTATTCTTCAGTAGATGGAAAGCCTTCTTTATTACCACCTGACAAATGAGACAGCCTGTTAATTTCTATGCTTGTCTGTTTCATGAACTTAATTCACATCATTTGATCCATCCGAGCCAATATGCTCCCCAATATGCACCTGTGTAAGGAGATTACTCCTCACACCTAACCCTAAGTCAAATCTCTCTTCTGAGCAAAGATTGATTCTTCTCCACCATACCTCATAAGATACTGTGAATGTCTATGTGTTACAGGGATGAGTGTTGGTAGGTACCAGTAAGGATTGTGCTAAATCTGTCCAGATACTTAAGTGTGGGAAGATTTCTTACTTTCACTTTGTTAGAAGGCAATTCTTTGGGTCTGTTTTTGTACTCAGGCTAAAAAAAAAAAAAAAAAAATCCACATGAATTAGAAGGAAAACTCCCTCTGGATTCATTAACTAGTGTTAGGACATTTTATTTTTCTTCTATGGCTCAAAAGAGAAGGCCAGGGCACCTGGGTGGCTCAGTGGGTTAATGCCTCTGCTTTCGGCTCAGGTCATGATCTCAGGGTCCTGGGATCGAGGCCCGCATCAGGCTCCCTGCTCAGCGGGGAGCCTGCTTCCCCCTCTCTCTCTCTGCCTGCCTCTCTGCCTCCTTGTGATCTCTCTCCCTCTGTGAAATAAATAAAAATAAAATCTTTAAAAAAAAAAAGAGAGAAGGCCAAAGGAGTTATCCTGAGAAATGGACAAGCATTTCTAAGAGGCTGTCTGGTAGCATGAGCCAAATCAACTTTACTAACAGTGTCCGCCATATGAGAAGCAGACCTCAAAAGCCAGTTGGTTCTCTTCTTTTCCTATATGTGTGTTTTTGCTGTTTGCTAGCCCTCCGCATGACTATGGGTGTGTTAGCAATTACCGAGGGTGAAACAGGAACAGCACTGCCTTATCTCCCTGGTTTCCCAGTGTCACTAAATGCATTTTATTTTGAGATTCCTGGTGGTGCTTGGCAAAGATAAACAAAATCTTCCATCAGGAAACCTGTGAGCTATTTCCACAGGAAGTTTCAAATCACTAAAGTAAATAGAAACTCTACATGATCTCAATGGTGTTACTTGGGCTCGCTTGGGTTCTAAGCACCAGGATGGGACCTCATAATAAATGGAAAGCTTGTGGATGGTCTTTGAAGAAATGATTTGACTGCAGTCAGGACACAGTACTGCGGGTATCTGTGTAAAAGTTGAGGGCTGAGGTTTTACTCCGCAGGCTTGGAAAATGTCCCGAATATAAAAAGATGCTGAATTAGAGGGGCTATTTCTGACACCTTATTGTTATGTTAAAAATGACTGTCAGCTGCTTTTGCATCTTCTGGCACATTCTTAGATGTTCATTTTAAAAGCAGGAAAACCTCTGCTGGTCTCCTCTCTCTCCAACCACTGACGGCTTCATAAGCCACTGCTACCCCCTGCTCCCAGGTTTCAAATGAATACTTTGGCATTTCTTCAGACGTGACGCTTTATAATAAAGCCAAAGCCCAGAAAAATCAGAAAAACAAGCAAAGTCAGATTTAGGAAAGAGTTGATATGATATCTAATTTTGGACTATTGTCCCCTTAAGGTTTAAAGGTTTCTTTATAGCTTTGTGTGCAACGGATAATAATAATAATAGCAGAACATAGTGCTTTTCATCTTCAAAGTACTTTGTAAAATGTTGGCCCAAATTCTTTGCTCAAATACAGATACGCCACTAAGCAACAAGCAATGGGAGGGTTTTGGAGCAGGTCAGTTCGGGGCCAGTAACCAATGATTTTTTTTTTTTTAATCCTCTGGGGAAATAGTCCAAAATGAGAATAGGGAACTCTGAGAGCAAACACTAAATGACAGTCCAGGATAAGAAAGCTGAGGAGGGGAGCTCATGAGGTGTTGCTGGAGGTGAAGATGAAGGTTAGCTGGGGATTGAAAAGAGACAAATGGCTTTTTTTTTTTTTTTTTTTTTTAGATTTTGTTTGTCAGAGAGAGCACAAGTAGAGGGAGTGGTAGGCAGAGGGAGAAGCAGGGTCCCCACTGAACATGGAGCCTGATGTGGGACTCGATCCCAGGACCCTGAGTTCATGACCTGAGCCAAAGGCAGATGCTTAACTAACTGAGCCACCCAGGCATCCCGACAAATGGCTTTTAATGGCATATTCACTTTCCGAAAACCTTTACTACGTTTTTGAGAGGATATGTGATTTTTAAAATTATTTTCCCTCTCCCCGACCCCCTCCACTTCTGAAATCAGGCAACCCTTCCAGATTTGTTGGCTGCCTTTGTTCTTTTACGTTTGAGTAGAACGATCACCATGAAAGGGCACGTGAGGAAGTAACGCAGCTCATCTCTGCCCACCGTGCCCGCCAAGAGCAGGCAAGCTGATGGCACGGCTGCAGGAGGGGGACAGTATCCGTCTCGTGGTTGGAAACTGGGGAACATCAGTTTTGTTTTGTTTTTACTGGAGAAATTTAGGATTAAAGTGGTGCTGACTGGCAGTACTAAAGTCTCCTACCATGCACCTGGGACTTCCTCTTCTCACCTGGTCACAACTTATTTTGGATAAGTCTGACCGTAAGACCACCCTTGGTTTTTAGTACAGATTGCTCTTTTAGGACTTGCCTATTTTGCCCACTCACGCACCGGTAGAAGTTCTAGATGTATTACAGAAATGGAGAATGTGGCTGTCACCCCAAGATGTAAAACAAATTCCACTTTGAAAAGCCACTGGGGGCAACCAGGGAAAACGTACCCTCCTAATAACCAGCCTGTTTTGCACCTGCTGCCTCGCTTCTGACAGAATGGACTTTAGTTGGTTCCTACCTGGGTTTGATCAGTTCCCCTAACACAAAGAGAGAAATACTCACCCTTCTAATGCTGACGCTGAGAGAAATTGTTCCAGAACGGTTCTTAAGATCTGTGACGATCTCCAGAGGAGACACTGATTTTTCTATGAACTGAAGTTCTTTGTTCTTATTTTATAGATGTGCCAAATGGATTTCATGTTAACCTGGAAAAAATGCCTACAGAAGGAGAGGACCTGAAACTGTCTTGCACAGTTAACAAGTTCTTATATAGAGACATTACTTGGATTTTGCTGCGGACAGTTAAAAACCGAACAATGTACCACAGCATCAGCAAGCAGAAAATGGCCATCACTAAAGAGTACTCCGTCACTCTCAATGTCACCATCAAGAACGTTTCCCTGGAAGATTCAGGCACCTATGCCTGCAGAGCCAGGAACATATACACAGGGGAAGAAATCCTTCAGAAGAAAGAAGTTACAATTAGAGGTGAGCACTGCAACAAAAAGGCTGTTTTCTCTCGGATCTCCAAATTTAAAAGCACAAGGAATGATTGTACCACACAAAATAATGTAAAACATTAAAGGACTCATTAAAAAGTAACAGTTGTCTCATATCATCTTGATTTATTGTCACTGTTGCTAACTTTCCGGCTCAGAGGAGATGCTCCTCCCAAAATGAGTTCGGAGATGATAGGAGTGATAATGAGCTCCCAAGGTCCCAGCTCTGGGCTCCCCACTTGGGCTGAGGGCTTTGCTCTCTGGGGCCGACTTGGTGCGCGTTTGGATTTGGAGGATCCCTGCAGTGCATTCTCTGTTGTTTTGCTCTTTGCTGTCTTCTCCTGCCTGATAGACAACAACTTGGGACTGATCCTTTCCTCCCACCTCTTTGTATTTTTAAGTTTCAAAGCTACGCAAACTGAATAATTTAAACCGATGCTGGTTTCTGCCAAAGATGGACATGAATAAGTTAATTTTCCAGCTCAGAATGAGTACAGCTGAATTTGAGACTCTTACCGGACCTCTGCTTGGTTTTATTTTGTACTATTTCATCCGCTCTCAATTTGTAAATAGCACCTGGATAGCAAGTGATAATGCTTATTTATTTGAATTTTTTTTTTTTTTACATTAAGTGCATTAATCTTAGACTGGAGCTTCTAAAATGGGTCCCAGGAGTGCAAGGTGTCGGTGTAATCCAGCAGTATTCAAGTTTTAGCACAGTATGAATTCAGAATGCCCACCCGGGTCAAGGTCCCGTCCTGCCTCTGTGCACTCTGGGTAGCCAGCCGACTAGCCAGGGCAGGCTTCCCCCTCACTGCCTCTGAGTGGACTATACGGCTACTGACCGTATCCCAAAAAATGGGCATCATGCCTTCATCTTACTTAGATTTGTGCCCTGGTTATTCTTTTAAAGAACTGTCTCCTATCTAACTGATGGCATTCAAAGATCTACCACAATCAGTTCATCAAGGAAATCAAGGCTCTTGTGACCGACAGTTGAATGCATTCTCCTAAATGTAAACCTAAGATTTGTCCATTTAAAAAAAGTCCACTTTCCCCAGAGGGAAAGGTTAATAGGATTTTTATGGGGATTAAGAAATGGCAAAACTACAGAAGCAGAATTCAGAGCCATTTAAAAACCCACCCTATTTTCCCGTCAGGAGAGGTGGAAATCTCTCTCGAGCTCGCGTTTGAGGGGAAAGTGACTTTTTCACCAATTTACTATGCATTGTTCTGTTGTTTTCATTTATGATTGATCATCATCTGTGCCTTGCATGAACTATTGGAAAACAAGCCACAGTGACCGAAATAGCCGCAGCTTGAGAACACAGTGGCCGGGCAGCCCTAGAGAAGGTGACAATATGACAGCTTTTCAGGCTTGGGAACTCACCAGACTGTTTCCTCCTCTAGGTAACAGCCGCTGTCCCACGCTAAACTTGTCTTTCACGTGGGAATTGCTTTTGTCAAGTGTGAAAGAGTAAACAATAGCGTTTCCCCAGAATGCCAGTTTTATGGCGCCCCAAATGCTCTGAAAACAATTAGTAACCTGGAAGTTGTCAGCCCAGAGGAAAGAATAATCAATTGTATCTGGAAATGTTACCTATGGCTCTTTTGCCTGGCGTCTTTGTTCATTCTAAGCCAGCGTGTTCCTTCAGGAAACAATGCCTTGGTACCACAGATCATGGGGACTCCATTTTCACTAAAGCTGGAAAAGCAAACGGGATGGTTGAGGAATTGCTTCTGGAAAAACGGTGAAGCAGACACGCAGAAGCTATCATTGCCTTCCCCCTAAAACTGCGCCTGCCATTTTTGCAGGGAGGGGAAGGGGGTTAGGATTCCCAGGGGAGGATTTTAAGAACTTCCAAGAAATGATTTTAAGAATTCCACAGAATGATTAATTATTTTCTGTGTAATTCATCCCTCCAGAGGGTTTCAAAGAGAAAAATCAATTGGGTAGGTTCTGCTTTGTTTCGGTCACTGGGGTGTGGGGGAAGGGGAAGATAATGGGGGAAAAAAAAGAGAAAGAAGAGCCTACTATGGAGAATGATTGAGTTGGAGTAGAGGGCCTTAGGCTGGTCCCTCAGTCCCCTGGTCCAAGAAGAGAAACTATGTATTTAGGAGACCTGGCAGATCTTTGAGGCCATAACACTAAAAGCTGAAAGAAGAACCCGGTGGGGAGCTATCTTTGGCTGTTGATAACCAGCAGAAATGTTCTGTTAATTCTGATTTTTCTCCATTTGAAGGGATCAGCTCCACTTTGTTAAGTTTGGGAAAGCAGCTACCTATTTCCATCAAATAACCAGGTTAATAATAAGGGTTCGATGTGCCTTTCTTACCTAAAATGTCAAAACAGATTATAAAGTATAAAGGGGAATTGGTAAAATGATTCCTTGGCTGATCGTTCCTTTAGAAACCAGTCAAAAATGAGATGGTTCGCGTAGGAGAGCATTTTTTTCCCCCAAAAATGGGTACAAGGAAAAAGATAATACTGTGTGTTTCAGACATGTGTATGTGAACTTTGTATTTAATTGAGAGTCCGATGTTTATTGTGCAGCCTTTTTGCTGCTTCTCTTGTCTGAAGTTTGTCTAGTGCAGATAGGGCCTTTGGGAATTCCCATGACATTTCTGTTAAAATAAACTGTTCTTTTTCATGTAAGTGTTTGCTAGTACACCTATCAGGGAGGTCAAATGCTGTCTATGTTGATGATGCTATAGTTTGTAGCTATGAAAATAATTTGGGTGTTGCTGGCCCTTTATTCAGGTTTCCTTTTTGTAATAAGGCCTACGGGCAATGATAGGTCATTTTATCATATTTAGTGCATGGAAAATAGTCAATGTGGTAGGGAAAGCTCTTAAAATATAACTCCATGAACTGTGTCTGAGTTTTAAATGAAATATGTCAAATTTGGCTTGCCACTGTAACAGACACTGCATAGGAATATGACACTGTTCTTCATTATCTTGTCCTGTTGCACTCATCTGTTTGAAGTCTTTACTGTGTAAAAATGTCAAGATTGTAACAATCAAGCTTGTAAAAAGTTATCAGAATTGAAGATTTTGATACCTGGCTGCATTTGCAGTTAGGAAAAACCATTTGACAGACCGCACAGAAGTCAAACACAGAAATGTTGAAATGGTTCCACCTGGGGGGCGTGGAACAGACTAGAAAGATACACTGACAGCAGGCAAAAGGGCCGTTGTGATCACCCATTCCACGCTCCGTTTGAAGAGTTTCTAAATCAGGGCGCCCCTTTCAACGCTCTTTTTAGCCTTCCGATTTCCTTTTGTATAAAACGAGGAAAGAACTAGGGATGCGCTCTGGAAATCAAAATTTAATGAGAAAGTTGTCCCTCCGAACGGAGAGTCCCCCTGCCCTGTTCCGCCCTGTCGGCGTGCTGCAAAAGGTATAGGATACTTTTTAACCTGAGATTTCTGAATTGCTTGAATGAATGCTAATCCTGAGAGTTTCCCTGCAGGAATAAAAAGAGAGAGGTGTGGGGGCGTCGCCAGCAATCCCGCAGGGACACAGGGTCAAGCCACTGCGTTGTGTCACCTCTTCTAGCCTTGTAATCGCTCCTAAGCTGCTTTCACAGTGTTAGTACACTAAGATGAGGAAATCCGCAATGGTCGGAGACAGCTCAGACTGTATAATTGAAGCCAGTGGCGCAGAATGTGTAAGTCACGCCAAACCCCTTTTGATTTCTGTTCCAGGATGCGCAACAGGAGGGGGTGAAGAGGAGGACTCGGGAGGGTGGGAAGACGTTAGGAGTTGTCTTTATTCTTTTACCTTGGAAGCTCCGGCTACCAGTGCAGCACTCGCCTAACTAGAATGTATCCACATCAGCAGGACTGACTACTTCATTAAATAGAGAGACTCTACTCAGCTGGGGCCTTGGGGTACTGCTGTTCCGATGTGGGATTTTAATGTTGTAATGTATTGCATCCTAATGTATTAAATTCATTTTGTTGTACTATATTGGTTGGCATTTTATTAAAATAAATTGTATTGTATCATATTTGTATGTTTTAAGAGAAAATAATATAAAATACAATATTTGTACTATTATATAGTGCAAAAACTACAAACCTATGCCTCTGCCTCTTGAATTAATCCTTTGGTTGCTTGCACTGGGGAAGGGATGGAGGAAGGAAATAATCAATAAAGCTTGCAAAGTTCAAGAAATTGGTCTGCTGCCTCACACTTTAGGTGACTACGGAGAGCTGAGTAACACAGACATACCCTCACAAACACATCAATACAAATAGGTGCAAAATTACATTAGCTCATCACTACAATAGGATATCCTTACGTAAAAATTCATTCTAAGCCTCTGTCCAAAAATCGTGGTTTTCCTTTTTAGTTCCTCGTAGAGGATGTGACACCCTTAGGTTTCAGAAAAGCTGCTCTCACAGAAAGGAAGAGAACTTGTTGGCCAGGCAAAACCCGTGCTACTGAATCCTATAGGATTTTGTTCTTGATTTTACCCTGTGTTCTAACAAATGTTAATACGTTAGAACTTCCGTTACCCAGAGAAGAAAAATCGAGGGGACAAAGTATGAATGAAACCTTAAGGTGGAGTTTTGCCGTTTATATATATGAAGTGTTGATGAGCGTGTATAACAAAGGGATACAGGTGATGAGGAATAACCATCCCCTTTCTTTATTCACTAGATCAGGAAGCACCACACCTCCTGCGAAACCTCAGTGACCACACAGTGGCCATCAGCAGCTCCACTACGTTAGACTGCCATGCTACCGGTGTCCCCGAGCCTCAGATAACCTGGTTTAAAAACAACCGCAAAATCCAACAAGAACCTGGTAAGAGATCTTGTTTTCCTTGAATTCCCTCTTTCTCATCATTCTCTTCTTTCCTTGGCATTCCTGTCCCCTGCCTCTCGGACCTCTAGAACCTCTTGGCAGTGGAGCTCCGGTTCATGCTGAGAGCAACTTTAAGTGAGGGATGTTTGAGCCCATTCTTCTGCACCTTGCAGAACGATCCGAATGGAATCTGGTTTTTTTTTTAAGATTTTATTTATTTATTTGACAGAGAGAGAGAGAGAGAGAGATCACAAGTAGGCAGAGAGGCAGGCAGTGAGAGAGGAGGAAGCAGGCTCCCCGCTGAGCAGAGAGCCCGATGCGGGGCCTGATCCCAGGACCCTGAGATCATGACCTGAGCAGAAAGCAGAGGCTTTAACCCACTGAGCCACCCAGGTGTCCCTGGAATCTGCTTTAAATGGTGCCTCCATAAAGAAATGCCAAGAGCCCCTGAGGCAACGTGTCTGTTCAGCATGACAACAGGGAAAGTGAGGAGTTCGTTCTTGGTTTGAGGTGCAGCAGAACTTTGAACACCTGGTATAGACAGAAGTCCAGAGTAGTTTTATAATCTTTTTAATGCACCTATTATCAGTTTTAATGATTTGGTTAAAAAAAAAGAGTATTTTAAATGAGAGAATATCGGTTTAAAAACAAAACACAGAAACTAATGGTCACGCGTTAATTTTCTTTCAAGAAAAAATATATTTAAGGACAACTAGACTTAAATCAGTAAGTATCAGTGCTTTTACTTGCCTCATGATTTTGTCATTAAGATTAAAATGAACTTATTTATAATTTTGCTTAATAATCCCATTTACATGAAAAATAAAATTGTACCACTTATTTGCAATATCCCAACAACCTAAATCAAATGACGAGCACTATGGAATGGTCCTTGAGTGTGAGTCCTCTACGCAAAATGAAAAAATCTCCATTGGAGGGTGAGGCATAGAAAGAGTGATAGAAGATCTCGGATTTTAAGATGTCTAAGAAATGCCTCACACTAAGCTGGTCCCAAACTAACCATGTCATGTCACCTTTCTCCACCAAGCAGCACTGTTCTATTGTACTGATGTCATTCACTTCATCATCCCAACCAGAAGCTGCTGACCTCCCCTTCTCTCATCTGTCACCAGGCTGAGCAGGTTATGTCTACTAAATACGAAATACTTCTCAAGTCCCACCTTCCCTCTGCTCTCCTGATGTCCTTCTCTGGGTTCAGGAGCTCGTGATCGGTTTCCTGAACATCTCCGGACTGATCTCTCTACCTCTTTTTTCCTCTCTCGGAATCTTCTTTTCCGCACAGCTGGATAAGAGGCATCTGTGAACACGTCACTTCCCTGTTTCAAGTCTTCCACTGGCTCTCTATCCTAGGACCAAGTTCAAGCGTCTGACAGAGAAGGCACTCAACAACTGGCCCTCCCTACTTCTCCAACTCCACGCTTCCCCTCCCCTGCCTTGAACCTCATATTCTAGCAGTTGCCAAACTCTTGTGGATTGCGGCACACATTATGCTTCTTCAGCCTCTCTGCTTCTTTTGTTCTTGTGTCCCCTCTGCCTGGAGTTCCTTCCCTTCCCCTAACGCCTACCTGCCCTTTAAGACCCAGACTGGATGTTCTTCTTCCAGAAAGCCTTATTCAGCCCCAGCAAGGAAGGGGCAGATCCTCTAGGGGTCTCTATTATTTATAAATGTTTCTGTCCTCTCTGAATCATTTTATAATCATCAGTTCATCTGGGTATTATCCGTGCATGCTTCCACTGCTCTCTTTCTGTACTGTATCCCTACGTGTTCATCATCATATCATGTCTCATCCTGAGGGTAGACAGTATATCTTATTTGTATCTAATTTCTTTTTGTCCTCAGAACCTGGCATAGTGCTAGGCAATCAATCAATGTTTCACGAATGAATGAGAGATTTTTAGAAAATCTTATTCTAGCCTTAGCAAGTTCACCTAGTAGCGTGAATGCCTGGACTAAGGGGTGATTGGGGAAGCTGAATCATAGAATTTTTAAAGCTAAAGGGATCTTTGGGATATCTTTGGTCCCAATTGTAGGATAGAAAATTTAGGCCAGTGAGGTAAAGTGAGTTGCCCCAGATGACACACTATTAAGATAGGCAGTTTCAGAGAAAATGAATGCTTCAGGTATTTTTGAGACGTTCTACCTTGATATTCTAGCAAAACAGAAAGATGAATACATGAATAACTAAATAAAAGTTTGTGTAACAGTACCTGTAACATCCTCCCTTTAGAGATTCAGAGTTCACATTAGTATATTAAAGATGCCAAGAAGCCCTATATGAAGGAAATCAGATAAATCGCTTTAAAGTATTCCCACAAATAACTTGATCACAAAATACATTTTACGAGGTATTTATGTAAGATGTTGGGTTCCTTGAAAGAAGTAAATTTGGCTTGTGTTCAGTTTTCATATTTGGATGTGGGTTAAAGAATTAGAGTTGAACCAATTTTCAAAGCTCATGGCCATTCTGGGGCTAGAGGCTAGACAAGGCAAGAAGAAATGCCAAGACAGTGACTACAAATGGAAAAAGATTATGAGGTGTGAGAGAAGGATTGAGTCCTGCCATCGCCCTCATGGGTCAGGGAACTTGAGCAACTCAATTATCCTCCCTCTCTGAGCCTCTGTTTCCTTATTTATACAATTAGGAGAATTGGGACCACACAACGATGTAGTAAGGTGTAGGTAAGTTAATATCACAAAGCTTGCCCCCAGTTATGGCTAAGTTAATGCTACCTTCTGACCCACCTCATTTACATAGAAATTGGCCAATAAGTTGTCCGAGGTGGAAAGTGTCAGAGAAGTTAATAATTCAGCTCAAATGTCAAACACTTCTAAATCCAATAAAGATCTCTTCCTCCTAGCTTTCTTTGATCTTCAGAGGGCTAAGAGAAGAATATCCAAATCAAGTCTTATATAAATTCTTACATAAAATCTTTCATAAATATCATTCTACTATGCTACTGTTGGCATTTATGGAGTTCAACTATACTAAGTTATCCATTTTCTCTCCCTTTAATCACTCCTTAAAACTGCTGCACCCTTTGGAAAATAATTTCTTAATTTTCTGGAGATAATCTCTCACATGCATATAGTATTTATAAAGTTTCATGTATAATATTTCCAATTTAAGGCAACAAACTCAGCAGCCAATGCAATAGGCTCTATGATTATGACCCTGTGTGTGCGCATAGACATCTTCAAAATTCTTTTACCAATTCATCTTCTACCAAATCTTTTATGGTTTTTTTTGTTTTTGTTTTTGTTTTTTTACAAACCTATGGGTAAAGATCACAGGTAACCAGAGTGACAATCCTTCACTGACTGGTTACTCCAAAGCTGAACTGGGAAAACATCAAGATTGCAGCCTAGAAAAGACGGAAAACTAGTCCATTTTAAACTAAGCCTTTGTAAAGCCATACTGAGAATAAATTTTAAATAAAGTTTAAATAATAATTAAATATATATTTAATGTGATATCTTTACAAATACCAAATACAGAATATATATAATGAAACATATCATAAATATATATCATTTATGAATATAAAATACAGAATTAAATACAAATAATGGTTTAAAATTAGTTAAGCTAATTATTTAAAGTTGAAAAATCCAGAGAATAAACTGCACGTTCTTGAAAGACCTATGACACATGGCAACTCAAAAAAAACATTGCTATACTGAGAGGATTTTCGTGGCCTTGGGTCTGGGATGGGATCTGGCCCATCATCACTGCCATTTGTTAAATGAGAGCTTACCCTATTCCAAAGAAAATAGGAGAGAGGAAGCAGGGCACACGGGAGAGCTCGTGCTAGGGACAAGTGGTCCTAAAACGCCTGCTGAAAGACCTTATGGGAGAGCTTTTCTCCTCCCTCCTCATTTCCTTTCAGGAAGCCCTTCGGTGGGGCACAGACATTCTAGAGAAGAAATACAGTTTCAAGAAAGCGTTATGAAAGCTGAAATGTGCTTTCTTGGGCCAAAGGGCATCCGCAGGAACAAAAGGGAGGCTATGCAATCAGGCCCAGGAAGGCATGTACGCAGGGGACATGAGGCAGTCTGCAGCAGGGCAGCCCCTGTAAGCCACGCGCCCCGACCGCCCCCCCCCATGCACCGATAGGGGGCCCTCCTGGCCCCTTGGCGCACCTGCCTGCTTTGAGGGCCTCCATGGCGCCTCCCTGTCCTGAAGCTTGCCATTTCCTCTCTCCACCCTTGGACAAAACAGTCTTTGCTTCTGGGCCAGGGGACCACGGAGGCCGCCTCTACTATGGATCCTTCTTTCACATTCCGTGGAGTACATCGTGACTCTTCCCTTCCTTTGATGTCTGGCTTATTTACCATTCATGTCATAGACTGCGTCACTTATTCCATGTGGGCTTGTTTTGAACACCTTTGAAGGCAGATATAATATCTTTATCGTTCTTTATTAAAAAAAACATATTGAGCACTCCCCAGGAACCAAGGCACTGTGTGAGATTTACAAATATCTCCTTTACTTTTCGCAGCTGTCATCAGAGGTAGGTAGTGGGGTTAGATGGCATTTCGCGGGGCTAGTTTAATTCAACACGCCCTGAACTAGGCGTCTGGTCCTGTTCCAGGCATGTCACTCACTCATCCTAACAATCTAAAGAGGTTTGATAAATTACAAAGGAAAGAATGAGGAAGCGTAGATGCAGGAGAAATAGACTATGTCATGGAGCCCGTGTGGAACTGTCCGAGGCTGGGACCAGAGGGTGAGTCTGGAGCCCGCACTGTGCGCACTGAGCATGGGGGCTGACTGCTGGTGAATACCGTTCCCAGGAATACAGAAGCACTTATTTATTTATTTTTTTTAAAGTAGGCTCCATGCCCAGCATGGAGCCCAATGTGGGGCTTGAACTCAGGACCTAGAGATCAAGACCTGAGCTGAGATCAAGAGTCAGTGGCTTAACTGACTGAGCCACCCAGGTGCCCCTAAGCACCACTTTAAATGACCTCATGGGCGTTAACAAGCATATTTTTAAAACAACAGATATTTTCTCATTTCTAACCCTTAAAGCTTAAGCTTCCCAAAGACTACAGTTTATTTTTTTAATGTTAAAAATTCACAGCATATTAAAAATATCTGAAGCATTTTTTAAAAGAAGGCATGCCCATGGAGTGCCTGGCTGGCTCTAGTATGGGACTCGATCTTGGGACTCTGGGGTTCTAGGCCCACCCCGGGTACAGAGATTACTTAGAAATAAAACCTTGAAATAAATAAAATAAAATAAAAGCAGGCATGTCCTGTATGAAATTAAAAATGACTTTGAACCCAAATCCAGTTACTTTTAAGTTTGAAAAGGTCCAGAATTTATTCCACAGCAGCCCAACAGTCTCTTAGTCATTCAACAAACATTTATAAGGCAGCACTTTCTGTCTGGTGCTGTATAGGCTCTGCCAATACAGCAGTGAATGAAAAAGCTAAAATCTGACTGACCTAATATCTAAAGTAATTAGTTTATGTAGGTGTTTAAAGGAACACAACCTCTTCAAGCCACTACCATGTGTGTCCTAACTTATTCATGATCATCGTGCCGGTTGAGCACCAGAGTTAATGAGTCTAAAAATGGAATAAGGTGAATAAATGGGACAAGTAGCAAATATGTCTGCATGACAGCATTAAAATATCTTGAATACATTAGCTAATTAAAAAATACATCTTCTCTGCTTCAGTTTTGCTACTTTAATGCTGTGTATACAACAGCTTTTCAATTATTCCTTGTTCATTAAATACACAGAATGGAAGTGAAATAAAGAGGAAATAAAGGCAGAGCTTCCAAATCAGAACTGAGGAAAGAAACCACTTGAACTCTTAGGAGGGTGCAGAGTGTTGAAAAGAAAAGTAGTGAGACGTGTCTACTTCCAAGAGACAGGTAAACAGAGATTTGATCAGCTAAAGCTAATAGAATCTTGAGGACCAGTCGGGAAAGAAAAATGTCATATGCAAGGCCCAAGAGCAAGTTGGAGATGAATTCTATTGGCCAGTGGCTGCTTTGAGTATGGTTTGATTCTTATAGGGATACAGATAGCAAGCTCCTCTAAGAAACATCCCTTTCCTTTGGGTTAGAAATGTAAAGGGCTTGCACCCAGACTTGGAGCAATGGTGTGAAGTCACCTTGGAGACCATATGTATGACCTCCTGGGTGTCTTCGTTACTTCTCTGGCCACCTGCCCGAGGGACCAGCAGTTCCTCCAAAATGATCAGAAAGTCGCCTTTTTACCTCCCACTCTTCCCAGATTCTCCACTGAGGTCCTAAAAATGTCCAAAGCTGTGACAGACCTGAGCAGGCGGGGCCGTTGGCACCATCATGGGGACACTGTAAGGGCACCAGAGAGGTGTGCGGAGCAGATACGCAAGGCCTACCTAGTTTCATATTGCTTCCATACAAGCCCAAACAGCCTCCCAAGTGATTGTGCAGAGTAAACGGGGTTTCTGAAAAAGCCATTAAAATGCCAGAAAAAGTAACAAACTTTCCTCTGAAAATATTTAAGAGGAGAGAAAACAATGCCGATCAGAGACGGTTCTAGTAAAGACTGCCTAAACCAAGAAACCATCAGCAAACTATTGCTTAAACTTAATGTCTGTGCAAAACCTTTCAGAATATTTTAAGATCAGAGCACTACGACAAAGAGTTTAGAAGGAATAAATTCCTTCTTAAATAGCCTGAGGCTAGAGCAGGAGAGAATTGCTCTGACCCTCTCATTAATACTCCTTCCTAAATTGGATTTTGGTCAGTAAGACCATTTATCTAATGCCCTGCGGGGGACAGCTTCCCTGTCACCACTAGATCACTGACACCAAATACCTGTACCTGTAGCACATATACAGACTGAGGGGACCAGCTGTCCTTGTACTGAGGGGGGGGGCGGGGCACAGAATGATGTCTGAAAGGTAAAGTAGTTTTCAGAGATCTAGGAAAGATCTGAAGGAAGGTAGAGGAGAGAAACAAATGAGGATGTTAATGCCTAGGGATGATAAAGTGACTCCCTGTCCGCTTCAGGCTGTTAGAATCAGCAGCTTTGCTTGATTTCTTGGTACTAATAAAATTCAGAAATGTCAGTTATCTTTTGTAAAACTTGAGGAGTAATTGCCTTTTCATTCTTATGAAATTAACCCTTAATGTGCCTAGTGAATGAAGATGTGTCCAAGATTCCTGGTATATTTAGCGCATGGGAGGGCAAGCTGGCCACTTCATTTATCATCCCCACTGAGCCCCATCAGTCCCGCTGATGTGACTGGCTAGGCAGCTGCTCTCACTGTTCTTTTCTCTCCAGTATGTGTCTTTAAGGTAAGGGGGCGGAGTCCATGTACCCAGACCAAGAACCCCCAAGCTTTACATGTGGCTATCCAGGTAGTTCCCCTCCCTGGCCAGAAGCTTCCAACAAATTCTCAAGGCTTAGTTGTGCCCCCGACAACAATATAAGCGTAGGGGACCCTCTGAAAACGTTGTAGAACAAAGACCCTGTTCCTTTCTAAGGATAAACTTCCATTTAGAAGGTGAGGAGAACGGAGTGGCGTTAAGGAAAGAGAACAGTGAGGTAACAGCAGGGAAAACATGTCCTTGGTTGGCACTGCTAGAGTTCAGACCTACAAGCCCAACCCTAGATGAAAGAGGAACCCTGACTTTGACCACGGCCTCAACATGCAAAGAAATGGAGGCTGTCACTTTAGCAACTTCTGCAATTGCTTGTCAATGTCGGGCTGGTTCAGTGAGACTGACAAGTACAGCTGTAGAGCGCTCTGGTTTACACCCAGAAAAGTGAAGCAACTCACGGGCAGAGTCCCGTTTTGTATTGAAAATCACTACAAGTTCTTTATGGAGAATCAGTCTTGACACCCAAATCTATCTCTTCACTGAGGTATCGTCCAGCTTATTTAGGTCTTGTACATACTTAAGATGTAACTAATCCTATCCTAATGCTTTGCCCAAAGAAAATTTCTTGGATTCTTTCTACCAGCTCAGAAAAGCTCCTGAGAGCTGTGAGCCACAGCAAGACCCCGCCGAGGGAATCGCGCGCGCACACACACACTAAGGCTGCATAAGCCCACACATACCAGTGGCGGGGCCTCCTGCTGGTGGTTCAGGTTTGGTTTTGTGCCTTTTAAAAAATCCTCTTGATTCAAACAAAAAATTAAGACCATAAGAGATGGAAAAGAACTGGAAAACATGAGCATCATTTTAGGAAACGCCTCTCCCCCTTTATTATGGCAAAATACACATAACATAAATATCATTGCTTAATCAACAATGTACAATGCAGTGACGCAAAGTATATTCACAGTGTTGTGCATGGGCATGGTTATCAGCACGATCCAGTTTCCTAACTTTTTCATCACCTCAAAGAGAAACCTCATACCCATTAAAGCTTTCGACTGTGAATGAAGCTCATCTTTTGATTTTTTCTGTGACGTCTCACAACACACAGAACTGTAGTTTGAACATGGCCAATGTCAGCAGCCTGTTTTGTCTGCTGAGCAGCCAGTGTTTGAGGGACCTGTAGCAGAGAAAAAGAAATGGGGAATGAAGAAAAATGAGGAGAAGAGAAATAGAGCGTGTAGGGGTGTGGTGGGGGAGGGGAGACAGAAGCCCCTCCCAGGGGTCGCCCCAGAGATCTTAGAGACCTCACGGCTGCCCCTTGTCCAAAGTCACAACCCCAAAATGAAGAGGCACTGTCTGGATGCTTAGAGAGGGAGGAGTCTCCATCCCCAGTCTCCAATTTTCTGCTTACACCAAAGACTGCCTGGCCAAAGAAGGAAAGGCCATACTCTCCCTTAGGTAATTCTGTACCTCCATCTCTCAGCAGAACAATTAAATGAGGTTTTTCTATTCCATGTGTCCAGATTTTGTATTGCCTCCTCTTCCCCCCAAGTACAAACTTGAAACAGTTTAACCAGGACCTATAGTGATAGACGGCAATGCAGCTGGAGACTCCCAATCCAATTAAGGACAACACGCACACAAGTAAATGTCTTCGCAGATGACCTAGTCGGTGGACTTGGGCATGGCTTGCATGACTGCATCAATGCTGACCAAGTGAAACTGAGAAAGTCTGTTCCTCCCCCACCCCATATTCAAGTGCTTCACTTTTGCATTATCACCTGCTAGCAAGGAGCCTTAAACAATTAGGTTGCATGTTAGTTTAAGGAGTTATCTCATTCAACTCAGTCCTAATTAAACCAGCCATCACTGAAAAATAAAGCACAGCAAACATATATTGTGTAACCTGACACACACACACACACACACACACACACACACTATAGGGGGCCAGTCTTCTAATGGGATGGATTTTGGTTTTGCTTTAATCCAAGATTATAAATTGTTATAAAGTACAAATCCACTTTTCTTCAAAAATATTTCATCATTGTATGGCCAATATTATGAAGTTTTGTAAATGTTTAAGTATTTGGAGATGTATATATCTTTTAAACTTTTATTCAGTGGCTCTTTGCTGATGATCCAGGGCCCATAATTTCATTTTTTAAACTATCTTTTTTTAAAATTAAGTAGTACATGAATACATTTTTGTTGTTAAAGATCACATAGTACAGAAATAGCATAAGCTATAAAAAATTTCCTTTTGGAGAATTAACACAGGCCAACTATTTGATTTGTATTTTGTCAACAATTCTATCATTTTTTTTACCTAGATAAGTGCAGATATACAAATCGGGGCACACATATATGTGAGGGCAAATAATAAATAGGATTCAGTTGTTCATTCATTCAACAGCTATTCACTGAAAGCCAACTCTGCACCAGGAATATAGGAGGTGCTTGGAACCAGACAGGACCTTGAATTTACATTCTAATGGAAAAGTCCAGGTAATAAATTTAACAAACAGAACTAAAAGCATATTGCCTACCATCAGATAGTAGTAACTGCTCTGACAGACAAAACAAGGTCATAGATCATAGTGAGTGACCAGGAGAGGGGTTACATGGGAAACCCAGCCTCCCTAAGATAAATATGAGTTGAGATCATGCTATGTTTTGTTTTAGGACTTGCTTTGATAACGGTGTGTTTTGGAGGTCTTTCTCTGTTGGTACATAATGTTCTGCCTCATTCTTTTTAGCATCCATATACTATCATATGGTATGCATTCCCATAATTTATTCTGCTGATGGAAAAACAGGTTCTTGACTTTAACCTCTATGCAGTGCAGTACTAATACTATACTGGTCGTAAAAACACCTCTTCACTATACACAGAAAGGCCGTTTTGGATGGACAACTATGTTCTGCAAGATAAATGCATCCAACCTCATGGAGGGACTACAGCAAATTTGAACGTAGACAAGAATCTAGTGAAGCAGGAATGAATGCATGTGTGTGTGCGTGCATATGTGTGTGTGTTTACAATGTATAGATGAAACCTTAGCTATCAACTATGTATAACTATAGACTTAGCACCGCTGGACACATTTTTTTAAGTGCCTGAATCATCTTGAAATACTTCATTAGAACAACGGCAAAGTTCACAGTGAAAGGGCACAAGAATGTTTTTCATTTTTAAATGTTTAAAAATACATGTGTGTTTGGCACAGTTTCAAGGTGCTCACTTCAACTATAGCCCCTTAAAGTCAACCGGTTTACAATTTCTTGACAGCTTTTGGAAACCATTCTGTTCTCATAACCCAATTTTGTAAGTTAGACTCATGAAGCAATAGATACTGTCCCAAATGAAAGGACCTTTGTTTATGGCTTTTCCCTTATTAAGTGGTTTCATGAAGAGGAATATTATACAACATTTTCTACCACTGTTCTCAATCTTATTCTTTTTTTTTTTTTTTTAGAAGGAAGGGGAGGGAGCAGGAAGGGCAGAGGGAAAGAGAGAGAATCCCAAGCAGACTCCACATTCAGGATGGAGCCCAACACCAGCTCAATTTTACAACCCTGAGATCATAACCTGAGCCAAAATCAAGAGTCAGATGATCAACCGACTGAGTCACACAGGCACCCATCAATCTTATTCTTTTCTAAGAGCTCCTTTTTTCTCTTTATCATGGCTAAAGAGCCAATAGTCTCACCAGAGATCACATTGCCCATCAGATCTCCTTTAGACCATGTGTTTTAAGCATTTCATAATTCCCTTCCAACATAACACATTATTATAAGGCTGCTTTTCACTAGGTCTCAAATTATTCCACCCCTTGCCAACTTTTTTTTCTTACATCTGCAAATGCTTTGCCATGTGGCTTGACCTTAGGGCAAAATTCTCAACAGAGAAAGCAGCAGCGCAGTGGTGATCCTTTGAAAAAACTGGAATCGTTTGCATTTTTAGTGCCATTGAATGAGTCCACCATTGCTCACTCCCCAAATTTGTCAGTCTTTGCAGCTTACCAAACTTGGATGTCTCTTCCCCGTCATTGTCCAAACCTCTGAAGTTTGACTGGGTAAACACTATCTCCTCTGTGTTCTCCGTGGGACATTAATCAGAAATCCAGTTTCTAGTTTTCTTGGGCTGCATTAGCCATCATGAATCTATATTTGGCTCTTCTGGTCCCTTGTTCAGACACAGATCTTAGCTAATCAATTCCTTTAAGAGGTATCAATCTGCAGGTACAATTTACCATGTATCTACAACTATATACATCATCATCCTCATAGCTTCTGTTTATTGAAAATATATCATGTGCCAATTTTAAAGAATTTATCATTCTGTTGGACAGCCAATACTATCATAATAAAATTTACTTCTGTTAAACCTAACTTCTATTAACTACCTATTCCATGAGCCAGACATTTTGTCACATTCTAGAGAAAATGAAGATGAGCAAAACTTAGTCCTTATCCTTGGAAAATTAAATAGGTATAAGTTGGTTCATAAGTACACAATGTGAATGGTATAAAACTCCATGAGCTACAAATTGGCACCTCAGATTGGAGTGATCAGGGAGGGCTTCATGGAGGAGGTGTCATCTGAATTGGACTCTGATGGTTGAAGAAGAGAGTTTTGATGATGATAATTAATTTGGCCAAATTGCATGAACATGTTCTCTAAGTCAGAAGTACAGATGCTCGGCTGAGCCATGAAACAGGAGTTGCTGGTCAGCCTGGCAGGCCAGTTTAGGAAACAAGTCAGATTTTTGTGGAAGGAACAGGAGGAAAACACATGGTGTGCATTAATTTAGTCTAACAGGTCAATTTAAAAATCAAGAGATTTATTTACTCAGTGGTGAATTGGATTAATGTTCTATTTCATGCCCTTCAATGGACAATGTGGTGCTTATGTATAAAATGCCAAGATTGGGGCACCTGGGTGGCTCAGTGGGTTAAGCCTCTGCCTTCGGCTCAGGTCATGATCTCAGGGTTCTGGGATCGAGCCCCGCATCAGGCTCTCTGCTCAGCAGGGAACCTGCTTCCCCCTCTCTCTCTGTCCGCCTCTCTGCCTACTTGTGATCTCTCTCTCTCTCTGTGTCAAATAAATAAATAAAGTCTTTAAAAAATAAAATGAAATTAAATGCCAAGATTGTCTTTAACCTGATGGTATCATGGGAAGAAATAAAATTGTAAAAAACCCTTGAAAAGACTAAAAACCGAAGGAGGTGTTGGTATGTTGAAAATGTAGACTGCATCCCATGGGTAAATATATAGACCAGTGTTGTCACAAACTCTGATCTAGAATGCCCATCAACAGCCAATGCAATAGATATTCCAAGTTCTTACACTGGTGCTGTCACCAGATTTCCTTGAAGTACAAGTTCCTACAGAAACAACTCCGCATCAAATTTTACTTGAGCCTTTGAGGCTAATGGTTTAACACAGACCAAAGAAACTATCTGAGTCTGCATTTCTAAGCTCGAGGACCTAAAGCTCTTGAATCTTAAGATCTTAAAATTAACTGACATAGAACTTGACAGACTGGGGAGAGCTGGGTATGTAGGGCATCAGTGTGAACTACCGCCTTACTCAACTTCGTATAGCAAATGCTACAGAGCTCCCTCCTTTGCTGACCCCCTAAATTCTATTTTCCATGGTCTTGGTTTATTTGGCCATTTCCTACGTTGCCAAGTGTCTGCTGTCTAAGAGCACAGTGCTAGACACTGGGGCTAATGAAAAAGGCAGTGGAGCAGGCAAGTAAGAAAGTCAGCAAATTTACTACAAAATGTTAAGCGTTGGAGTAGAGGTGTGCATTAAGTGATGCAAGAATAACAAAGAAGGGGCACAAGAACATCAAATGCTTTCCAAAACATGCGGATTTGCCTTGAGCTAAATATTAGGAAGTGAATGCTAACCAAGTGTCAGGGCAGGAGAGTAATGGGCAAAGTCATGGAGGCTTATCATGAACTGTCAATAGACAAAGATGGCTCATACCAAAGATACCCTTAGGGATGTAGCAGGGACAGAAACTGGAAAAAAATAGGCAGGGGCCAGATCATGGAGGTCTTTTCTTCATTAAATAGAATAGTGTCATCCATGTACATCCTCTAAGTCAAAGTTATATCTACTCTACCCAGCATACACGCTTCTATTGGCCCTCACAGCCAATTTACATAAGTTGATTTGGTTGCCAACATTTAGAAATCGTAAGCTTTAACATGGAAAATCCAGATTTCTGTTGCTGGAACTAGAGAGTATTATGCTAAGTGAAATAAGTCAATCAGAGAAAGATAGTTATGATCTCACTCACATGTAGAATTTAAGAAACAAAACAGCAGATCATAGGTGAAGAGAGGAAAAAATAAAACGGTGAAATCAGAGAGGGAGACAAATCATAAGGGACTCTTAATCATAGGAAACAAACTGAGAGTTGCTGGAGGGGAGGAGGGTGGATGGATGGGGTAATTGGGTGATAGGCATTGAGGAGGACATGTGATGGAATGAGCTCTGGGTGTTATGGGCAACTGGTGAATCATGGACCTCTACCTCTGAAACCAATAATACATTACATGTTAATTGAATTTAAATTAAAAAAAAAACTCAGAAGATGGGGCACCTGGATGGCTCAGTGGGTTAAGCGTCTGACTCGTGATCTCAGTTCAGGTCTCGATCTCAGGGTAATGAGTTCAAGACATGTGTTGGGCTCCACGCTGGGCATGGAGCCTACATTAAAACAAAACAAAAACAAAACAAAACATCCCTCAGAAGACAACACTGGACTCAAATTCCCCAACTCTAGTTGGTTGGAGCTAGGTTAATTCTTCTACCTTTTGATAGGAGACAGGATTTCTAAACTCCACAGACACAGTCCCCCTCCCATGATCTCATCCCCAACTCATTTATGTTATGTGCCTGGCCCCTGAAGACATCCACACTTGCAAATCCTACTTTGTGCCCTGTTGGTCCAAATCTGATACAACTTCTTTCAATAAAGGGAAATAAATCATGTTTTGACAGGAATTGTTTTTAGTGGTTGAAAATTACTTCAGGGATCCCTCTAAAAGCAAGCAGACCTAAAATTAAATGATCTCAGCTCAACAACACAAAGTAGAGCTTCAAGTTTCTAAGTGAGTTCTACGTGTTAGTTCTAATGATTAACACCCAAAGGGAAACAGAAAATTAATTTAGGGTTACTCTTCAAAGAACCCAATACTATTTTGCATAACAACAAGATTACAACCTATCTAGGAATAAATATAACTGAAAAGATATTTAAAGAGAAAACCATAAAACTATCAAATGACATAAAATAATACCAAAATAACTCCAAGATATTTGATATTCTTGGATGGGAATATTTATTTTTTAAAAGATTTTATTTGAAAGAGAGAGAGAATCCGAATGAATAAGGGGAGAGGCAGAGGGAAAAGGAGAGAGAGAATCTCAAGCAGACTCTGTGCTTAGTGCAGAACCCAACATGGGGCTCGATCTCACAACCCTGAAGATTGTGACCTGAGCCAAAATCAAGAATCAGCGGCTTAACTGACTGAGCCACCAAGGTGCCCCGGGGGAATAATTATTAATGGAACCATTTTTGAGCCATTTTTGCAGGTCAAAAATATTGACAATTTCATTTGTTTCAACCTAAAAGTAGATATTATAATTTCCCCCAAATTAGTACATAAGTTCAATGACATTCCCATCCACATCCCAATGGTTCTTCTCACAGAATTTGACAAGCTAAACCTGAAATCCATATTGATGTATGAAGGTCCAAGACAATTCTGAAGAAGGGGTCATATCATAGCAAATATCAAGACACATTATCAAGCAATCATAACTTGTGTGGGATAAGTACCATCATTGTGAACAAATAGGAAACCTAAAAACAGAACCACAAATATATGGGAACTCAGTATCCGACAGAACTGATGGCATAGCTCTGTGGGAGAAGAACAGATTATTTAGTAAACGATGCTGGAATAATGGGCTATTTATAGGGTAAAAATTAGATTTTTTAACTCACACCCCACATACCCCTCCCTAAAAGAAAATCCAGATGGATTAAAACCAAAATGAAAAAAAGCCAATCTCTAAATAAATCTTTTTTTTTAAGATTTTATTTATTTATTTGACACAGAGAGAAAGAGAGAGATCACAAGTAGGCAGAAAGGCAGGCAGAGGGAGACAGGGGAGGGGGAAGCGGGCTCCCTGCTGAGCAGAGAGCCCAATACAGAAGGCAGAGGCTTAACCCACTGAGCCACCCAGGCACCCCTCTAAATAAATCTTTTTAAGAGATTTTTTTAATTTTTAGAAGAAAGTATATAATCAGAGTAGGAAACCTTCTTTTTAAAGCAAGCAACAGGTGTGCCTGGGTGGCTGAGTCAGTTGAGCAGCTGATGTGATTTTGGCTCAGGTCATGATCTCAGGGTCCTAGGATCGAGCCCCACACTGGGCTTCTCACTCAGCTGAACTCTGCTGGTGGATTCTCTCTCTGCCTCTGCCCCTTCCCCTGCTCTCTCTCATTCTCTCTCTCTCTCAAATGAATAAATAAATCTTAAAAAAAAAAGCACAATGGATAATGGAAAACATGAATAAATTTGACTACATTAGAATTTTAAAAGCTTTTGTATTGAAAGTTCACCATGAACAAAGTTTAAAAGACTGTTTATAGAATAGGGGAGGAGTTGCAGCATATTTAACAAAGGATCAGTATCCAAAGCATATAGAGAACCCAGAATCATCAAGGTAAAGACAAACAGGTTAATAGAAAATGGGGCAGAAAACATAAAGTGGTAATTCACAGGAAAAGAAGCCCACGTGGCCAACAAAATTGGAAAAAGATGTTCCATCTAACTAGTAATCAGAGAAACATAGGTTAAACCTACAGAGAGATGCCATCTTACACCCATGATGTTGCCATCAACTACAACATTTGGTAGCACCAGGTATTGGGAAGTACATGGGGGAAGGGGAGCTCTTACTCAGGGCTGGTGAATATTTTGGTATATTTTGGAAGACAATTTTGTAATCTTATTCATAGGGTTGAAATTGGTGTACTGTATAACCCAGCACAGGGTTTGCAGAATTGTGTATACATAGCTGTGTCAGATGTGGCATTGCAGCCTTCTTAACAGTAGAAGAGTGAAAACTATCTTATAGTAGAGAAGTATATTTTTTTATACCACAGGTTTTTTTTAACATGAGTTAAAAATGAACTCCATCTACATGTATCAACAAGGATAAATATTAAAACATCATTGAATAGGAAAAGTTGAAAGTAGGTATATCCTGTATGGCACCATTTATTTAGAATTTAAATCCATACAACAATATTATATATTCTGTAGCGGTACATATCAATGTAGAAAAAGCACAAACACATGCATGAGAATGAGACACACCAACTTCAGGATAGCGATACCTCTGGGGAAAGAAGAAGGAACGGGGAAGAGTATCTACACATTCATATAAAAGAGAGAGGGGGGAGTAGAGCAAATATGGCCAAATGTTGACATCTGATTATCTTCATGGTGGATCCATGGGTTCTACTTTTCCTGCACTTTTAAATGTCTGAAATGAATCACAATGGAAAAAATTAGACTAAGAAGAGAGCCCTTTGTAGAAGATGAGCTCCTCACTAGAACAGCACCTCTATCATAGGAACCAGGTCATATGAAGTGAGTAGCAACAAGCTAAGGCATTAAAAAGAAATGAGAGCACACAACTACGAATAAGTATGGGCAGATCTGAGGGCTGGGGGGAAGTATCAGGGTAGTAACTGGCCTATGTCCGAGAGAAGGGAAATAGATGGTGAGAGCAGACAATGGGCAAGTGCCGGATGAGGACTCTGAGCGTTCTCCTCGTGGTGATGCATCAACCTCTGTGCCACAGGTCAGAGTGTTGTAGTGTGAGGGCAAGTCAGGAAGAAGAGTGTTGCTGGCTGACCCCAGACACCCTCTCACCCTGCCTCCTCCTCCACGTGTTGGAGAGACGAAACTGAGCCAGGTGACGTTAGCTCACAGCATCCTTGGCACCATCTGCTTACCTTCACAACTACAGCCCTGTCTCCTTGGGTGAAATCCCAGGCCTTGGGCTTTATTTATTCCTGTGTCAGCCTCAAACCAGGATTTGACTGATAGAAGGTTGGCTGAGGGTCAGGTCTACTGCAGTGAAGATGATGGTGAGTAGCAGGATAGCCACCAACATTCATTGCCCTTGACCACCCACTCTCCAGCCATGTTTTTACTTCTGCAATTGTCATGTATGCTGTATCTTGTGCTTTCCAGAGCTTTCTTTGAAATTATTTCAATTGACCCTCTTAGCAATCCCATAAAATAGGCAAAACAGGTACTATTCTCATTTTACAAATGGGGAAACAGACCCAAAGACATTAAATGATTTAACCAAGGTTATAGGGGAGAGTCTCATGATTCACCCTGTTACCTGGACTTAGAATATCAGAATCACCTTGCACTCATTTCTGTCCATTCCTGCATTGAGTAGGGGTGCACTTCCTGTAGTTTGTTTCTATAAAGGGTCCATTTGCATTTCTCCCTCTCTACTTCCTTTCCCACCATCCAGATTTGGATCCTCAGCATTCCTTGCCTGAATTACAGCTAGTGAGCTGGACTTCCAGATGCCTCTTTTCCCTCATTCCAGTCTACCCTGCATTCTCATTCTAGACTAAACTTCCTTAAACATTGCTTTCATTATGTCATTTCCCTGCTCAAAAATTTTTGTGAGCCCCTCTTTCCTTGTACACTGAATGGAAACTCCTCAGCTAGGATTTCAAACGTCTCCTTAATCTGAACTCACCTTTTCCAGTCAACCACTCCCAACGGGAGCTTTGAAAATAAAAATGGCTAACAAGTCATCTATCAAATCAGCAGAGGTTTCTGTTTTGTATTTTTAGATGATCCTGCTCAGTACTGACGAGAGAGTCATAAAATAATCTCTTAGTCTTGTCAGTACACATGTTCGTGGGTATAATCTTTATGGAAGGCAATGTGGTTGTGAGAATCAAGAGCTTTTGACCTAATAAACCTGCTTCTGGAAATCTATCCTAAGGAAGTAATCTGAAATACAGAAAATCTTTAATGCTTAAAGATGTTAATTACACTGTTACTTATAGTTATGAGCAATTAGATTTAACCCTCAGGTGGCTTCCTTCAGTGCTTAGAATAAAACCGTATACCCTTACCGTGGCCTGTGGTCATACCAACTCTCCTCTCTCCTGCTTGCTAACTAAAGTCTACAGTGGTCTTTTTACTGTCCCTTAAACAAGGCCATTCCTGACCAGGGAACATCATATTTGCCCTTCCCTATGCCTCCAATGCCCCTTTCAGACCTTCAAATAGTTCATTCTTCCCCACCTCTCAGGTCTCTGCTCCAATGTCAACTTTTCAGAGAGCCTTCCCTAAGCACCCTCCATGGCCTATGATCCCCTTAATCTGGTTTCATTTCTTCGCAGGGTTTGTTCCTTGAAATTACTTATCTGTAGTTCTCCAAAACTAGAATTTAAGCCCTTTGTAGGCAAGGATTAATTTATCTTCCTTATTATTCTATCACCAGATCTAGAATAGTGGCTAGTACATGGTAGGAGCTCAAAAATATCACATGAATAAACAAATCGTGTTTAAAAGTCCACTTTAAAAAGAATAAAGGGAAAATATCTGGGAGGAAAAACTGTAGGCTTGTTTTACATTTTCTTTATGCTTTCCAATATTTCTCAGATGTTCTCTATTGAAGGTCTTTTATAATCAGGGGGAACACAAACTATTTAAACAAAATATAACCTGTAGTCTGGCCAGGCCCGTTTTATCACTATTCCAGAACAAGCATTCAATGCCCATTCATGTCAGCGGCATGGCTGTTCTCTTGCCTGCCCTTCTTGCACCTCTGATAATCCTTGAAACCTCAGCTCAAGGCCCACCTCCTCCATGATGGCTTCCTGAGTTTTGCTTTTCCTTACTGATCTCCCTCCCATCCCAGGCTTTGCATTTAATTGGGTATGCCATGCTACATTTATTCACTCCCAATCATGAAACACTTTGCTGGTGTGTGTGTGTGTGTGTGTGTGTGTGTGTGTGTGTGTGTGTGTGTGTGTGTGTGTGTGAGAGAGAGAGAGAGAGAGAGAGAGAGAGAGAGAGAGAAAGAATATGTATAAATGGGTGTTTGGTAGGAGTTCATTGTCCCTCCTTAGCAGATACTGTGTCTTAGCCTGCCCCCTCCCCAAACATCTTTAACATAGACTACTATCAGAGTAAGTACTCAATAAATACTTGGTGGTAGTCCTTGGTGTTGAGGCTACCAAGTCTCCAAGCTGGGCTCTGAAAATTCACAATGCTCCTTCTATTAGGTGATGCTTGGTAGTAACAATTTAGCTTGAATTTGTGGAGCACTTACCCTGTGTCCTGCACTAGCCGTTCATGTTCCTGGGTACCTGGTAGGAATTGCTTGCATTTTCATCTTAAGGTTGGAGAAACTGAAACACAGAAAGGTGAAGTAGCTTGCCTAGAGTGACAAAGCTCGAAGGACTGGACTAAAACACAGTCCCAGTTCTTCACTTCTCTGACCAGTGAAGCAGGATGTCCTTTGGCCTTGAGGCCACAGATGTGTGTCCAGCAGGGTGCTCTCAGTCAGGTTACTTAACCTCACCAGATCTGTTTCCACATCTGTGAAACAGAGACCCTAAGACCTTACAGGGCGGTTGTTAATGTCAAGATGCAAAGTATCTGGTGTAACGCTAGCGCACAGCAGGCAGCAAGTCAACGGTAAGTGTTATTATTAGGCACACTGCCTCCTTGACATTTGCTCCTGAAAGCTGAGTATAGCAGCCCCATCTTATTGCTCTTCACACCGTGAATGGCCTGGGTCCTATCTGCATCTCCAGAGCAGGGTCCGAGCTCTGTCTCTTGGACCGAGAGAAAACAAACAAGCAGCCCAGCCCAAGGTTACCTAGAGCTCGGATTTCCTCGTCTGAACGCATAATTATAGGAAGAGGGTTGGATTACAGAAGTAGCTGTTTTTGTGTGTCACCCAGGCCCACTAATGTAAACATCTTTCACCCTGCAGGAATTATTTTAGGACCAGGAAGCAGCACGCTGTTTATTGAAAGAGTCACAGAAGAGGATGAAGGTGTCTATCACTGCAAAGCCACCAACCAGAAGGGGTCCGTGGAAAGTTCGGCGTACCTCACTGTTCAAGGTAAACAGCTGCTCCAGAAAGCAACAAGAAACAGATCAGACGTCTATTTCCCTGTTTAACTTTCCACCTCCTGGTCTCCCGCTGCCTCCAGCCTGTTCCTTTCTCTGACCTCCTGGACCCTTCCCCTGGGGCTCTGGGAAGTGACCCTGGGGGGCGGGGGGCCTGCGGAGGCCCAAGGGGAAGACACTGGCGGGCCACCCCGCCACCATCTGAACCCTGTCCCTGCAGGGGAGTAGTTCCCGGAAGAGAGAGACACGCCACTGACCCGCAGGGAATGACCGCTTGTGACCACACTTGCGACCACGCTTGTGACAAAGAAATCCAAGAAGGCAGAGGGGTATAGAGAGTGGGAAACACCCACATGTTGGAAACTTGTTCGTTCTTTTTTCTTTTCCAATTCCCATGAGTTAGACATATGCCGCTCTCCTGAATGTTTTCACAAACTTTTTTTTTTTTTAACACAGAGCAGGCTGCAAAATATTATCAGGGAGAAGCCACACATAAAAAACAGACCACATTTGAGAAAACTATTCCAAGTGCTTCCTCTTTATAGACCTCAGACAGTTTGTTGAACAGCAAAACTCAAAGCGGTCTAATCCGAGCCAGCGCTGTGGCCATGTGGCTCCCATTTGGAAAGTAGTTCAGACCATAATTTCAGTCCTCGGATGCCAGGAATCATCCAAAACCTCACATTTACAGTATCGTAAAATATCAAATTGGCACCTCTTGAGATGTAAAGAGCTATGGCACATTGAGGTTTTACATGAAAAGACGCAATTTGTTCAGTAGCCTGTTTCCAGGGGCTCCCCAGGAGACGACAGAACGCACAAGTATGTATTCCTGGCGGAAGAACAGCGTAGACATCAGTTCTTCCACCCTGGAAACTTGCACTGCTCAAAGAGTCTAACTCTGAGACTCCAGACTCTTTCAAAACAGAGCATCATCCCCAGTCTTTGCTGAGGAGTTGATTTTAGAAAGCCTCCTGAAAAATCTAAAAACAACGCTTCCACAAACGTATACTTTTGGAAAAAAGTAGAAGGTAGCATGCCCCCAATACTAAGAGTGATGATGATCCTGTTTCTCTCACAAAAGAGCCTCGTCTCTAAGGATTCTTTCAATTGGTCTGCTTATGCATGGACAAAACAATAAGTCATGGAGAAAACAATTATGTGCACACCTCTCTTTAACACCTCCTTCAAAGGATGGCGGGTCTACCTTTTAACAAGTAGTCCAGATGTGGCCCTCAGGGAGTCATCTATCAGGTCAGGGAAGTTGCAGACTGAGAGAAGGGCAAGGAGGTCCCAGATCCTCAGTCCAGAAGGCATTTTCCCCCATATCCCCCAAAAGACGCACAGAGCAGTTAGGAACTCCCAGACAGGAATGAGATGACTGATCTAAATCCGAGAGCCAGGAAATGGCAGATGTGCCTGAGAACTGGGCTCTTCGGACCCACTCCAGCCCCCCATACCTACTTTCTTTGGGGTCCATTCCCACCACCCCCACTCTTCTCTACCAGCGAATATGGAGCAGTGTCTGACCCAGTGGCTAGGCAGCTTGGGTTGGCTTGTGAGAAACGCTTGCTTGAAGCAGGGGTATTTCTGCAAGTTTGCAGCTCTCCACAAAGACTACTTCCTTTCCCTTCACCGTTTCTGCCAGGCTGATCTGGGGTTCTCAGAAGCTGCCTCTCTTCACGGCTTTTGCCAATAGTCATGACCACCATTGTGCCCTAAGTCTACCCTCCAGGAGTCGTCTCTCCTGCTGGGATGTGTTTGCTGTCCCAGAGCAGAGCAGCGGCACTGGGAAACTCCCAGTCGACTGGAGCCAGCGCACTGGCCATCAGAGAACCTGATTCACCGCTAACCCTCCTTTGCCCCTACGGCCAGTTTAGCAGTGGTCCTCCAGTACAAACAGCTGACTCAGATACTCATGCTCTTCCCTGCCCTCCCACACCACGGTTATTGGTACTTATTTTATCCTGCTTTTTATTACTATTTGGGGGTTGATATGCCTCTCTTCCCAACTGAATTGTAAATGTTTTGAGACAGAACTGTGTCTGACCTATCTTTGTATCCCTTAGCTGTGCCCCACACTTAATATGAAGCTGTTTATTTAGTACCTTTCCTTGCAGACACTGCTAGACAACTGGTATACCTAATCCCATGAATGTCACAGGAATACAAAGAACTAACTAGCACTATCTTCAGTCTACAGATGGGAAAACGGACACTCCAGAAAGGTTAAATGATTTGCCCAAAGTCATACAATGAAGTCAGCGGGAAGGCTGGCTGTGGCCCATGTCCTGTAACCTGTGGAGGGTCTACCCTTCCTCCATTCGTCCCAATCCCCGAGGTGCCATAGGAACTTGTCATTGAGGCCTTAGCATAAATTTGAGCTCATAGACTTTTTCAGGTATCCTGTCATTTGGTTTTCTCTCTACCTGGTTCTAATTTCCTACAGTGATTCCTTTTCCCACTAAATGCTTTTCTGAAGTCAGACAGCATGAAGACTATGGCTGCCACCTTTTTACGCATTTCCATCAGCCTGTGTCATTTGCTTCTGAAGAAAGGGAGACCATTCTCACTTGAGCTGTCCATGTCAGCTGCCACTACAGAAGTCCTGACCCTGTCATCATCTCTCAGCCTCCCAAACAGCTCACCTACTTCTCTCTCCTTCCATCCTCTTCCAATTCTAGAGTGATCTTTTAAAATGACTAATCTTATGACACGTTACTTCCCTGCTTCAAATTGGCAGTGGTTCTGGATCGCCTCTCATCCTCACCCAGGCACACAAGGTCCCTCCTGGGCTCCTTCTGCAGCCTTCTCCCTCCCTTCACCCCTGAGCTCCCCAGCCATGCGACTGCCCATGACCCCATGAATGCACGCTGCCTCTCATCTTCTGCCTGCACACAGTGCCTTCCTTTGGTCTCCAGAGCCTTCCTTCTTCCCACCTCGTTCTCCCCCCGGAACAACCCTACTCATCCTGACACCTCACTTTTTCTTGCTTCAGGTGTAGGGGAAAGGACCTCCTGCCTTCCCATCACTTTTCCCCCTGTGCTCCCAGAGTACTTGATGTGAACCTTAACACAACGCTTACCACAGCTTACTCTTCACTCATCTCTCCCTGAGCTTTCAATAAATGTGTTTGCTGGATTGATCTACTTAGGAAACCACCACTGAATGTCTGAAAAAAAGATGCACATTGATAGATTGTTTAGGGCAATAGAGATAAGCTAAACTCAATTAGTTCTTAACTCAATGACTTAGTTATGCACCCGGGACTGTGCAGCACGTGGAACCTGAGTGTGCTTTCAAAACCCGGTTGGAGCAGACTAAGGTGCACATGAAACAATCAGAACCAGATCAGTAAGAATTTTAAGCTCCTCAAAGCGCCTGGGTGGCTTGGTTGGTTAAGTGTCTGACTCTTGGTTTTGGCTCAGGTCCTGATCTCATGGGTCATGGGATTGAGCCCCATGTCAGGCTCCATGGTCAGCAGGAGTCTGCTTGGATATTCTCTCCCTCTGCCACTTCCCACCCCCACCCTTTCTACTAAATAAGTAAATCTTAAAAAAGACAAATCTAAGCTCCTCCTAAGGCTAACATAGAAACACTAGTCCGTATCAAGCAGACCACACAGGGCTGCTAACAAGAGTTCAAGGAGTTCGGAGAGACAAGAAAGGCGATGGGGACTGAGCTGAGGTCTAAAGGAAGCCTCAGAGGATGTTGGGTTGGCAAGGCAGAGGGGGCAGTGAGCTATGAGACAACTGTGAGCCTTCTACACTGATATCTCCCTTGGCAACAACAAACTCAAGGTAATTTTAAATATTTCCTCTTGTCTATCCCACTGGGTTTTCAGAGAAACCGATACTTTTGATTCATGACCTTTTTTCCCTCATGTGGCATGAATCTCCAATAGCACTTGGGAAATGATATAGCTTGCAAGGTGGCTCTTTCTTTTTTACTCATTATTGTCCTCAACGGCCATGCTTTTTGAGTTCTCGTGTCTGCTTTTTATAGCTTTTCTGCTTCTTCCTGGCTCTGTCTTGTAATTTTTCCTCCCCTTGCTCTCACAGTGGCAGTTGTATCCAACCTCTCTGCTTCAAAATTGTGGATAGCTGAGAAAACAGATTACCTGATCTGCAATCATCAAACTACCTGAAATACTGTACACATTTATAAATAAATGGAGCTGTATCCAAATAGAGTAATGATAAAGTAGCACAAGGAAATGAGGATGTTTAGTCTAAAAACTAAGGGGTGATATTATTGTTTTCCTCAAATATTTGAGAAGCTTCCAATGGAAGGGACATTTCACTCCTTCTCTGACACACCGGAAAAAATAACCAGAACCAAGAAAGGGAGATGGTGGTGAAATTTCAAGGAGGCAGGTGTCAGCTACATTTTTGTTTGGGGTGAGGAGATTTTTAAAAAGTAAATCTTATTAGTTGGATGCACTTTCTTGAATGGATGTACCTGAGGCTCACTGAATAAAAACTGGATCCTTAGATGCTCTTCCAAAACAGTTCAGCGCAGGACGTAGTTAGTAATCTTATCGCTGAAATTGGATCCTTGCTCTCTCTCTGGTGGCCATGGAACATTCCCTAGCTTTTGACTTAATTTCCCAGTATATGCATATAGACTCTTCATGCCGACCTATCTTGTCAGGTTGAGTTTCGGAAATGAAACCAAGCAAATGAGTTGTGTCTGCGGCTCTGTTTAACAGATTTAAAGAGGTTCGTGAATTAGTCAGGAAGGAAACTGTCTGCTCTTTTTATTTCCCTTGAAAAAGGATTCTTATACTCATAGATAAAACAATGTGTTATTTTTGTATCTGAAAAGGATGAGTGGACTGTGGAGTCAGAGTGGCTTCTTTAAATAGTCACAGGTCTTGTTTGGTTTGGACTACACAGGAGCACACGTGGAACTCTCAAAGGGGAAGCTCTAACGTTAAAAACAACAACACAAAACTGTTCTTAACCAAAATAATTTCTGAAATTGACATAGCGCTCAATAGCGCATGCGACTCAATGGGACAGTGTCAATGAAAGTGTGGCACATTCTCAACCAAGGACCTGAGATAAACTAGACTCCATGATTGTAAGTCAGAACCACAGTGTATATGTAAACACATTCTTCTAACAGATTTAGGACTTGCTATCGAAATATTATTTCAATAGCCTTTTAGCTTAAACATTCTTTTGGGGATGACTGATGGATTTGAAAATCATGGAAAGAACAGGACTGCCTTAGGGTCCCACAATCTAAATGCTTGGAGTGCCCGTAGAGGTGAGATTTGTAAAATTATGCCATGATAATTGTACATTAATGTATTTTAGGAAAGGACCCATAGAGCAGGAAACATACACCGTGTTCCTTCATCAATTCTGAGTAAAAAATAGGAAAAGCCACAAATTGGCTTGGGTATGCAGCCACTCCCTTTTATCCCCCTTGGCCAAACCAGTTTTTGGGTTTCATTTCTTTTTGGTGTTCCTCGGAGCCCGGAGGACCCTCCACGTTAGGGCCTCTCTTCCTGAATCCTGCACCAAATTCACTCCCCTGGCTCTCCTGCACTAGGGAGGATGTGATAAACTAATTCACATGAAGATGTGGATGACTTATGTCACTCCTCTCCTGGTTGTTGGCAATTCCGAAGGGTTCCCAAGGAGAAACCAGTGCTGGCAATGGCGAGATGAACTCGCTATGCACTAATTTCACGGAGGAGGGCTGGGGGATGGGATACGAGTGCCTTCGTACTTCAATTCTAAACAGTGACATAAAGCTGGCCTTGATCAAGAATTTAAAAAATGGTGATGGAATTCAGTTGTAATAGCTTATGCTCACTGAACATGCATTAGTCTAGTCAACTTCTGTGACAACCCAATGGGGATTTTTTCCTACGTGCGAGTCAGAATCTAAAGCACAGAAAGATCTAGGACTTTGTTCAGGGTTACGAAGCTAGGAGTGGCAGAGCCGAGAACTGGATCCATTTGAACCATTCTGCTCTACTGCCTCTCTGCTCTAAGGCAGCAGAGGACCGTCTCTGAAGCCGGGTGCATCACCACTCCTGAGCTGTGAACCCTGGGCCGATTATTTACCTTCTTGGTGCTTCATCTGCCAAACAGAAGTTAATCTTACACGGTTGTAAGATGTAAGGGTTTAAATGTAACACATTTAAAACCATATCTGGCCTACAATAGAAACTTTTTAAATATTGGCTAACATTATTGTTTGTTAACGTAATAAACCACATGAACTTCAACAAAACTTTCTGTATTTTAGTTTTCCTATGCTTAACCAGGGAGTCACCCAAATGGGGTTCCAAACCACAAAGTTCCTCTTTGACTTAAGGATCTGGGTCAAAGGATTTAGCTTTACCAGCTTTAACAAAAATGTGTTCTAGAACTGATGGCACATAATAGCAATTTAAAATATCTTTACCTAAAATTATTCTTGAAAACTTATTTCCAGTTTAATCTGAAAACAGTGTTTCTCTGTCCTTAAGAGGGGTTCCAAACTGGTGTACAAAGATTCCCAAAAGGCTTCATAAACAGGAGAGCCAATTTGAATACTGCAATAAGCCTTAGAGAAATTACGTGGTAAAGTTAGCTGGATTATGGGTTATTGGATTTTAGATAAAAGGAGATGGCACTGCTTGACTGGCTCATGTGGTAAGAGGAGGTCTAGGTGTATCTGATTCATTTGCTTTTCATCTATATATAAATACCTGTTGAGACTTCCACTGAGCTAGTGCTGGAGATGTCAAATGAACATGAAACATGCCATATAAACAGTTACCTCAAATTAAAATAATGATAGAACCAGAGACCACTGCCTAAGCTACACTGGCAGGTATGAGGCCAATTTCTCAGGGAAAGTAGAGACTCAGTTCTGTAGAAAATGATCAGTATTTGGCCAAAGTCTGAATAGTTTTAGAAAGAAGAGACAAATTGTGATATATGCATAGTTCTGGATGAAAACCAAATTATCTTGTACTTGAAGTCCAAAAACTAATAAGAATTAAAAAAAAAAAAAAAAAGGAAAGGGAGCACTGGGGTTGAAGGGAAACTTCAAAAGAATCGCTCCCACTAGGATCACACATTCCTCCTGTGAGCTGGGGTGCTGTTTTTACCTCCACAGATGGAAGATGAGGAAGCTGGGGCACAGGGTCCTTGGTCTAAGACAGAGCTGCTTGCTTCCTGCCCTTTCCTGGTGAAACTTATACTCATCTCAAGTCAAGGCAGGTCCCAGAGCCAGAGGCCCTGGTCTTTTACTTGGAGAGTGTTCCTAACCTCCTGTGAAGCACCCCTGATTCCATTTTAAGAGCTCACTTTCCTGGCTCTCCTGCTTGTTGATTCAGGCAGTCCAGGGCCACACAGTGCCACATGTCATGGTTGGCGGGATGCTGCCGCAACCCAAAGTCCAGCCTGGTGGCTAGTGAGCAGCCGTCGCCATCACAAAGGCTCAGGGCAGGGTAGCTGAACACTGAGGTTGCGAAGACTCTAGACTAGGCATGTCACAGCTCAGGACTCAGTGCTTCCCCGGGGGGCATCCGCCCCCATTCCTGTCCCAGGAGGCGTGGTCTGAAGCCTGAGAGGGTAACTGACATGTAAGGCTCTGTGCAACAGGGTTAGCGGTCTGTAATAAAAAGGACAGTCCCCCTAACTCTTCAGAGGGGCCACATTCTTGTCACGCTCCCATGTAAAAATAACCTTGCAACGTGCCCCGATGCAGGCTTGCACACACGGCCTAGGAGAGCAATGGCCCCGAGCAACTAGTTAGTGTTAAGTCCCACCCTCGTTTCCTCCGGACTTCGTTCCCCCTGCCGTGGGCAGCTGGGCCATTTCACAGACTGAGCTCATCAGCTGTCACCAGCCAGTTGAAGCTGGGTCTAGTCAGACCAGCGTAGGAATGTTTGACCTCTGAGAAAATGTCCAAGGAAGAGATGCTGACTTAAGTAGGTCTCCTCAGCATAAGACTATCCTAATGATTACTTTCCAAATAAAGCAAATGAGAGAGAGGGAGAGAGAGAGCACAGAGACTACATGATATCCTGTTAAATTCCTATTCTAGTTTTCAGTAAGCAGGGATAGAACGCTAAAGAGATCTTTCGCCTGTAATAAATGTTCATCTTGAAGATGTTTTTTAATGAGTTGATTCTAGTAAATGTGTTTTAATGAGTTGATGGGTTTGTGTGCACTTACACATAAACCCATTTGGTCCCACTGAAAGGAATTTTGCTTGAGTAAGGGCTGTGGAATTACTCTGGGGGTCAACTTCCTGCCCCGTGGAATGCAGTGGGAAAGTTCCCACGATGGGAGGGGGCCTCTCCCAGGTCATTCCAGACAGGAGGCCCCTGCAGAGAGGTTTACTGCAGACAGTACTTTGTCCCAAAACGCTATCAGCATCTCCAACAGCCAAAGGCCACGATGGCCTGAGCAGGTCCCAATAAGATTCCACAGAACTTATTTGCAGCATAAGCAGAGAAGAGTGAGAGAGAGAGTGTGTGTGTGTGTGTGTGTGTGTGTGTGTGTGTGAGAGAGAGAGAGAGAGAGAGAGAGAGAGAGAGAGAGAGAGTGTGTGTGTGTGTGTGAATACATCAGGGCAGCTTCAGACCTTTCACATGGGAGAGGAAAGCCAAACTCATATTAACTCAAGCTTACCATATTCTCATCGAGAGGATGCATACTGAGAGAAAAACTTATCATACTTCAAAACTTCTTCAAGAAAGCTGTTCTCATTCCCATGAGGTTCAGGGAAACAGCCACAAGCTAACAAAGCAGCAACTGAGGCCAAATTCATCCATTCACTCACACACTATATTCAAGATGCCCACTCAGGGCCAGGCACCCTTCTAAACACCAGAGACAGAGCAGTGAACAGGAGAACCACAATCCTACAGTCTGCTGCTCCCCTTGGAACTTTGAACCCATTCACCTGTTCAGAGGTCAACACCAGCTTGTGAACTCCAGACCATACCTTTCATCTAACACCCTATGCCAGCATCGAGAACAGAGCTCACAACGGAGGTCATGTGTTTATTGGATTAATGTCCATGAACAGGAACTTGACCCTGAACCCTTTAAAAGCTTCATGAAACTCATTGGAGACAAAGCCCATCATAAGTTACCCACTCACTCACCCAGTCCGAGGAGCGGGGACATAAAGATGAAGGGGATGAGGCCACAGCCCCCGGCAGCCTATGTTCTGGTATAGAAACCGTGAGGGGCAAAGCACAGAGGTGCAGAAGGGCTGATCGATCTAAGAAACTACAAGAATTTTGAGGTGATTGGAGCCAGTGGGATAATGGCAGGAGATGAAACTGAAGGGACAGGCAGGGTTGGGCACAAAGGAGCCAAAGATTTGGACTTTTCTCCTGACAGCCACAAGGGCAGAGGTGGGCAGGGATGACATTTAGACAGAGGTAAGGTCACGCTGGCTCAGGGAGGAGGAGAGCTCTGGGTCGGGGGCGAGTGGGGAGGAGTAAAGGCTGGTCAGGAAGCTAGTGCCGTGGTCCAGGGGATAGCTGGCGGGGACTCGAGGTAGGCAGTGAGAGCCCAGCAGGACAGGAGGTGACAATTTCCTGAGCCATGGGAGGAGAAGGGGCGGGACTCTGTGTTGGACTAGATGGAGAGAAAATGAGCTTTTCCCCTCTAGACAAAAAGATCCGAAGCAGCAGGGACTGTGGCCTGCAGGAAGCACGTGGATAAGAAGGAAGCTGCTCAGCTTTCTAGCTTGTGCATTTGCTGTTTTTAGAGAAACTTCGCTGGCTCCAACGGCTGGCATGCAGCATGTAGTTCAAACCCTTCACACAGATGCTCAAACTCTCTGTGGTTGGGTGCCAGCCTGGCCTTAGACTGCCATGTGCACCCCGTCACTTCCCAGCTCTGGGTCCCCACCCCTGCTGTCCCCTCTGCCTCCGTGCCCTCCCCTGCCTCACCTTGGTGGGCCACCATCCATTTCAAACATCACCTCTTCCAAAAAGTGTTAGATTCCCTCATCCCTCCTTTCTTTGTATTTGCCTTATGTCTCGGTTAGGTTGAGAGCGAGTCTCCGGAGCATGACAACTTTCTTTTGCTCATCTTCCCATCTCCTCCCGACTGTCACCTGCAGTAGGATTCAGTATCTTCTTGTTGAATTGAAACAAAGAGCCCACAAGATGTAGCACTTTGTCTAGGAGATGGGAATATTATTGCTACCTACTCCACAGGGTGGTTCTGAGGTCTGGGCTCATAATGAGGGCATAGTCTAGGATATCATTCATACCATTTTTTTTAAGATTTTATTTGAGAGGGACAGAGACAGAGCACGAGCAGCGGGGAGGAGGCAGAGGGAGGAGATGCAGACTCCCCGCTGAGCAGGGAACCCAACACAGGGCTCTATCCCAGAACTCCAGGATCATGACCTGAGCCGAAGGCAGACGCTTAACATACTGAGCCCCCCAAACGCTCCCACATCATTATTTCTAAAGAGAGTAAGTTCCATTTGTTCTTCCCTAGCTTAATACGAAGCTTCTGTCTTCTTATAAGGAGGTTAAAGGATAAGGCATTACTTTAGAATTCTCCAGAAATTGTCCCCTGGAGTCTATAAGTAGGGAACCACTGTTCTGGCCCCCTGGGACTTTCCTTTCCAAATCCCAAAGATCTTCCTCTCTGAAGGTTTCTCCTGAATGCTTTGGGTTGTTTCTTTTTGGTGGTGGAGGAACTGCTCAGCTTTTGATCTGTGTGTGATTCCGAGAAATTAGGTGATCGGGAAGGACCCCCTTGGCATCCGAGCCCCTGTAGGCCAGCTGCTGCTGCAAAGGTCAGAAATGGAGCCAGAAGTGGGGAGCCAGAGGTGGGCAGTCTGGCCTGGCTGTTCCAAAAGAAGCAAGCAGGCAATTGTGACAGTCCTTGAGTTTTATTTTTATTTTTAAAATCAAAGTAGAATAATTTTGTGAGTCCCAAAGGAGCACTTTTATGTCATTTTTTATTTTTTTTTTTCCTTTTCTTTAGAATTTCCTCTAAAACCCATTAGGGAGATTTCACGTATTCCAGATTTAGCACTTGAATGGGCTTTTGTTCCTGCCTTAATTTTTTCCTTTTTAAAAAATTTCTTCTCTGATGCTTAATTAGCTATTTCTGGGATTACAGAGTTTGCAAACTTGACCGCAGAATTTCTGGAAAGCCTTTTCATTTCTGTGTGAGTTAATGACAGTAAGATCATGTACCCTGCTTAACTCAGAAGGTAAGAGAAGACCTGTCCCAGACTAACTCTTACACCAACAGACTGGGTTCACCATGACGAACCATTTAGGGGCACTAGACCTGTTTTCTAGAATCACAAGGACTTGAAGTTGGATGGTGCCTTTTCAGGGTCATCCTGATGGTTTTCTCTCCCCAGGAACCTCAGACAAGTCTAACCTGGAGCTCATCACTCTGACATGCACCTGTGTGGCTGCAACCCTCTTCTGGCTCCTGTTAACGCTCTTTATCCGAAAACTAAAAAGGGTAAGAACATTTCAGATGAAGTTCTACGCTTCTTTTTACATAATATTCTAAAATGCTAACCTCACGTCTAGAGCAGGCACTAAACTGTTGTTAGACTCCAGTCCCCTTCCCCCTGGCTTCCAACTCTGATCTGGGGAACACCAAACATGAGTCATTAAAATGCCTTTCAACCAACAAGGGGAGTATTCAAACCAAAACCTAGAGCAACGAACAGAGGACTATTTCCCAGAAACAGAAGGGATGTTTCTGATACAAAAATAGGTCATAAAATCTTTAAAGCCAGCCTAAGACTTGCAAACTCTCCTTATTCTCTGCCAAGAAATAAAAACACGAAAGCAAAATAGAGACCCACCTCTGACTTACGTCTCATAACATTATGGGAGTGCACACAGCGCGTAGCGGTTCCGACCGTCCTCTGAGCCCCACCACACAACTACAGTCTTCGCTGCAAGGTTCAGCCTGAGCGCAAGACATCAGATCTCTGTCATTAGGATCATCTGCAGCACCACTCACTTCTCTGCAGTTCCAGGAGGAGAGCCAACATGCATTCATCCATTCATTCATGCCTCCAACATTTACTGTGCACCTGCTCTACGTGGAGCATCAGGTGACAGTGGAGAGGACATGCAGAGGGTGCAGTCCGGAGAAGAGCCCAGTTACACATAGAAATGTGAACCTGCCCCCAGAGATAAGCTCATGGAAAGTTGTGCTGTCATGGGGCAGTCGGGTGAGAAGGAAGGGTAAAGGGCTTCAGGCAGAGGGAGAGCCTGTGTGAGGCTGGAGCAAGACAGGGACACCTCCAGAATGAGAGCCTGGCAGAGGCAGTGTGGCTGCCGTGGAGGGAGCAAGGTAGGAGGTGAGGCAGGAGGGAAGGGGCTGGCCGCAGAGGGCCTTACAGGCTAAGGAAAGAAATTTAGTCTGTGTTCTGGAAGTAAAAGAAAGCCGGGTGGCATGGGGTGGGGAGGGATATAGTTAAGCAAAAGGAGGCAATCATCAGTGTACGAGAGCTCTGTCTGGAAAGAGAATTTGGCTGCTGTGAGAATGGACCAGAGGCAAGGGTGTGTAGAGAGAAACCCACCAAAAGACTTTCTAGTTGCCCAAGTAAGAAATTATGGTAGCTCTTAGTCTAAGCGATTAGAATTCAAGACATATTTAACAGGTAAAATCAACAGGACTTGAAAAGTGTCAGGAAGGCCTCTTCCATTTCTAGAGATTTCTTAGCCCTCATTATCATGCCAGGTCTTATGATGAGCTCTTCATGTAGTGTCTCAATTAATCCTCCCCAAAATGCAAAGAGATAGGTATATTATCATTCCTATTGTAGAGAGAGAGGTTCAGAGAAGTAAAATAACTGGTCCAAAGTCACAAAGCTAGTTAGAGTTGGAGCTGAGCATTGAACCCGGGTTGTGTGACCTCTGGCTTAGTAACCAAACCAACGAGGGGTCCTTTATAGTGTTGGTAGGAGAGGCAAGGCTCGGCAGGCATCCTCTGTGGTAATATGTGACATCATGCATCGGCGGTATGGAATGACTGGCTTTGAGGTGTGACAGCGAAGGCCACGGCTCTAGAAGGACACAAAGGCCACACCACTGGCATTTTGAAAGGGGAGATAGGGCATGTAGAGAAGTAGGTCTAATATAAACAAAGCTCGCCAAATCTAGAAGGGAGGTCCAAAGGCTACGACAGAGGGAAGGGGAGAAAAAAACGTCAGAGAAAATGAAGTTTAGAGAAAGAGTTTGAAGGCTGTGGCAGGAAGGAAAGGAACAGAAAAACACAGCCAACCCTCTTCCCTCCCACTCCCCAGAGGGAAGGAGCACACAGGAGCAGAGTGGAAATAAAGCTGGAAAAATGAATTGGGACAAAATTGAAGATGGCCCTAGAACTTCTAAAAATCTGAAATCTTGCTGTCAATAAGAAAGGATAAGAGCAAGAGATTATTCTCTACAGAAGAGAATCCTTAGAGAATTGGAAAGGTCATTAATTGTGGGAGGCAAAGAGATACAGGTCCTCAAAAATTATTTCCATGTGGTTTCTGTAACCGCAAGTGAATTCCTCATTGATACGGGCTGGATGTTACCCTTTTACCCCCACACCGCACAGGCCAGTGTTAGAATGAGAGCTAACATTGATGGATGCTTACTGTGTCCCAGGCCCCATTCTAGCAGCTTGACGTGGATGGCTTTATGCAATATTCACCACAACCCTAAGAGATAAGCACCGTCATTATCATTATTTTGCAGATAAGGGTACCAGGTTTAGAAAGGTTAAGCCACTTGCCAAGGTTAGGTGATGGTCCAGAGTTGATCTGTGACTTCAAGCCGGCCAGCCAGCAACCTCAATGCCTGGGCTCTGAAGTGCTTAGTTGTGTAGCTTCCATGCCAGACACCTGGTAGCTGCTCAGTGTTAGTGTCAACTGGAAGAATAAATATTTGTCAACTAAGATTCTACTCTCCGACTCTCCTCGAGTCCTTACTTGAGGTTTGTCTGGTGTTTCCTCTCATCTGCCTTATTGAGATAAACCATAAAATTCCATTGGGGACTGTCCTTCATTGCCTGATCCCCTGTCTCTCTCACACCTCCACCAGCTTCCCCACGTGTGCTCCTAAAACTGACACGTTCCTTGCTAGGTTTCTGTGAGCCTGTGCTCTTTGAAGATTGGAGGTTGTTTCTTGTGGCCTTTGCTATAATGGAAATCAAAAAGTATAGCCCTAAAACCTACTCCAGTGGCTTCCCTAGTGCACACCCAGGACCCTGGGAGAGGAATTTGTATTCCTTCCCAGTCTTCTAGGCTCCCCCTGAGTGTCTGACGGGCTGGCCCTCACAGATTAGCACCAGTGGCAAATGAAGCTCGTGACAAATGTGCTCCGTATCTTTCTCTGGTTTCCACTCCTCATGGAGGCCAAGCTGATCTTTTTGCTTTGAGCTATTTGTCACACATTTCAGTGATAATTTCTGGGAGAAGGAGACCGATTGCAAGTGATGGATGAGGTGAGCTGTGACAGCCCAGAACAGGGTGAGTAAGAGCTAAAGAATGTGGGCGAGCATGAAATGGTGTGTATGGACAGGGTGACTTCTCTCCTGAACTCTGGTCCTGCCTAGGGAAGGGCAGTGCAAGAGGGTTCCAAAACTCATTGAAATGAAGCTGATGTAACTTCTAGGCAAGATTTACCAAAACCCACCTTAGATGGGTGAGCAAACTTCTTTTCTGAACTGCCCATAGAAATGCCAACTTCACTTTTACATTAACGGGCAATATATCCATTGATATGAATCTAAGACACTAAATGTAAATCCAGTTATCTGTGCTCTGAAATAAAGGATCTTATCTGGCCTTGACGTCGATTACGAAGATAAAATAAGCACCTGAAGGCAGACACTTGCCCTACTTATTTGAAAATCCTACTAATGGCCAAATGAGCTCAGGACAGAGCTGTGTTTTAAGTCCCATGCCTACAGGCTCCTCCACCATTGAAATCATCAACTTCTATTTCTTACTGAAGGTAAATCTTACTCTGTTCTCACCAACGGACCCCACAGTGTTTCCAGGTAGCGGCAGCAACCAAGGGGCCAGGCCTTCTGAGTATATTTAAATACTTCACAGGAAATATGCCTCTCAACTGTCCCAGGGCTCCTGGGTTCACTTCACCACCTCTGGCCTTTCTTGCAAATTCGGAAAAGCCATAGTCACACTTCTCACTGTTGGCCTGGCTTGTGACATACATCCCTGCCTGTACAGAATGGCCATGGAAAGTTATTTTTGGTCAATCATTTGGAATGATTTTATAAAAATGCTTTGCATGTTTTGGAGAAGGACTATCATTGGGATCATTGCCAAAGAACAAGCCACAAGGTCACCAGAGAATCTGGGAGCATATTATCTTAGGCAGTGTGGCCGAGCCAGCCTACAGAAACATGGCATGAGAGGAGTGAGGGGCTGTTTAATGGGAAGTGTGACGTACGGACATGTATGCAGATGGTAGTTTCTGTACCCAGCCGCACGGTTTGCACCAAATGGACCAAAATAGCAGCAGATGCTGCCGGATATTGTTTTAAATTGGATACCCAGGGTTTTTAAAGTTGTTTCCTTGTCAGTGACTTTGAGATCTTTCTTCCCCAGTCGTCTGAAATGAAGACAGACTACCTGTCAATTATAATGGACCCGGATGAAGTTCCCCTGGACGAGCAGTGCGAGCGGCTCCCTTATGATGCCAGCAAGTGGGAGTTTGCCCGGGAGAGACTGAAGCTGGGTAATGTATTTGTTTGATACCTAAACCCACACGGAGCACCTACCTACTACATATAACATGCTGTGCTCCAAAGACTGCAAAAGTCAACTAGACTCAGGGTTCTCCTCTCCAGCTGCTTGCTCACAGACTAGCAAGGGAGATGGGCACAGAGGGAAATAATTCTAACAGTGTGCTGGGACGGCAGTACAAGGGGACGGGGGAGGGGGATGCCTGGGTGGCTCAGTCAGTTAAGTGTCTACCTTCGGCTCCTCATGATCCCAGCGTCCTGGGATCGAGTCCCACATCCGGCTCCCTGCTCAGCAGGAAGCCTGCTTCTCCCTCTCCCACTCCTCTTGCTGATATATAAATCAATCAATATATAATATTAATATCAATATCAATATATAAATCAATCAAAAATGTAAAAAAGAAAAAAAAGACAGGGGTACCTGCTTGTTCTCGCAACAGTTTCTGAGCACCTTTTCTGACCTGCAGACACCTGTCTAAGCCATGAGGCTGCAAAGGTGTCTGAGTGCCTTCCCTCCAAAGGTGAAGGACATCGCCACAAAGGGAGATAAGTGAAGGGCACGGATCGGTTCCACCACCAGGCTTACAAGTACAGGCACTCCTCAACAAGGACATTTTTGAGGACTTAGAAATTTGTGACCTAGAACACAATTCAAGACAGCAAGGAACAGCACAGCCAAACATGTGGTAAGAGCGTCAGTGCCCATTCAAGGCTGTGGACCAAAAAAACCCCTTAGGCACAAATCACAGACTCTATATGCTGAATTCCTGTGGGTGTTCTAAATGTCTGGACAGAGGAGAAAGCCCCAGAGGTCTTTTAAGTTTCATTTTTGAAGAGCAAAGACTGTTGTTCCTGCGTAAACATCAGGCAACCTGCTTTTGTCCAGCTCAGACATCACAGTGCAGATTAATCTCCAGCCTGGGCTAGTACAAAACAAAAGGAGCCTCAATGCCTCTTGCCCAAAATATTTGGACTGTGGCTTCTGAAAAATTTCTACTGACTCCCGTGTATGCCAGAATAATTAATAGTTGGAACCGACAACAGAGATCATGGATCCAGTGTCCTGGATCTTGTCAGGAAAGAGCCTCTCGTTCCAAATTCGAGGGCATTGCCTCCCCTCCCCCTGCAGGCAGACTATATTGGACTGGGTGTCTGAGGGGACGGTGAGGGAGAAATGGTTCTTCTTGTTGTTCTCTTGGGCCTTGAAATGACTCTGCTTACATTTCTTCTTACATGAGAAAGAATATTTGGCCCCAAGAGTACGTTCTGTTTGGCTTGGGGAAAAAGATGAGAAATCAGTAAAAAGCTAGAGAGACAGGCAAAAGCCAGCAATGGCTGCTGCTGTTGTGGGGGGTGGGGGGAATGAACTAAATTTAGAGTAGTTAAGGGCAGGTGGTACACTAGATGAGTTCCTTCTGCAAGTCCAAATTACATGGCGGCTAGCCCAGCCCCTCAGTGACCTTGGCAGGGAACTGGGATAATTTTCCCATAACCATAAGCCATTCTCAGGCCACATTTTTTTCCAGAGTTATTAGTCACAATCAAACATGCCTCTTCCCGAATAGGTCATATGAGCTTTTCGTCCCATGTCTTCAGTCCTTCACCTAGTACCCTGTGATCCGTATCACATTGAGGGACACTGCTAATCCTTCCACCAGGTTTCCCCTGAGGCCTCTGTGGGTTGAGATAATCCCATTTCGGGAGGCTCTCCTTGTGGAAGATCTCTCTTACGGTTCCTTCCCTTCCTGGACTTGCCAGATGTTATGATTTGGCTCATGTGCTTGTGAGTGTCTTTGATGGGTGACGGAACAGTGTTAAGTCTGCTCACTCTGTCTTTCAGAGCAGAGCCTGCTGAGAGGGCCAGAGGAATGCTACTCCTACTAGCATGGGAGCAGAAAGGCCCAAGATTTGGGGCGGGGGGTGAGCCAAATAAATGACAGAAAGTAATCTGAAGTAACATCTGGCAAGTGAAAGTAACCAAGATTGTGTCTGGATGGATGGAGAGAAAAAGCTGGTTTGATGGGCAGAGTTACAATGGGTCTCTAAATACACAGAAAAGCACACTGTGTAGGGAAATACACAGACAAGTGGCCTCTGATTTCAGCTTTTTGTACTCTGTTGGTTCCTATTAGCAGCCCTGTTGAGAGAAGTTGGAATTTATAGTACCTGATAGATGGATACAGTAAGAGTTCAGGTCAAAAGTGTTGCTCCCATTGAAATTCCTGCAATCCAGGAAGAAAGGGGATCTGTTTTGTTGTGCTTCCTCACTAAACCTAAGGGAGATATCAGCTCTTGTAAATGTATCACAGAAGCTGTGATGATGTCAGACAACAGCTTTCTACTCCAAAATAAAGTCAGCATTACCTAATCTAGGAAACAACACAGGGAACATGGAATTTGCAAGTGGACAGCTCCTGGACTTGTGTTGCCTCTTAGAAGACCAGCTCTGCATGTCAGTGCGCCGGGCATTGTCCAAGGGACCCTGGCCAGTCAAGGACATTCAAGGACCCATCCAGTCAAGGAGATTCCAAAAGCCTTTGATTGTATGGCAATGATCCAGCACTTTAACGAACCAGTTAGTGGCATGTAGGTAACACCAAGGAGGATATTAAGGGAAAAGAAGGATCAGGCAGGTCAAGCCCAGGGTCACCGGACTCCCCTGAAACTGGAACAGTGTGTCTGCCAAAGGACTCCAGTGCATCAGATGATTAAAGAGCCCATAATAGCTTCATGCTGTTTTATGAGGCAGCAGTCAGCTTCCAAGAGAATAGATGAAAAGGCTGAGGGAAGCCAAGTGAGAACGAGCTTATTCTCACTGACAGAAGCAAAATCCCCAAACACTAGTTAAAATCAACTGCGATGTGCTGACAAAGAAGGGAATGCGTGGGGGCTGAGGCTGTGGAAGGGAAGAGGTTCTGCCTGCCCCCAAACAAAGCAAGAGTCTTCATGGTATGCAGAGAGGTATCCTAAGATCGAGGTTATTACCTGGGTATTTGTCAGGCTCTGGATACTTTACCTATAAGGCACTGCAGAAGGAAAATGTTCTTTTGCCCTAAAAAATCAAGGAATGAACATCCAACCAAAATGCATGGATCTTTACAAGTCTGGAGGAGGTAGCTGCCAGTGTTCTTTCCATGTGTGATTTCTACACTCACTACCTGCAGGGTCTGCCCGAGGCACTTTTATTTAAACCTAGAGTCCCCATTCTGGTCTATTTCATGGACAGTTTTATCTGAAAAGGGAAGCAGAGCCCGTATCCCTGTCCATGGTGCCCACTCTGGGACGCAGGACCTTTATTGGTCACTACCTGTCCCTTTGAGAAAAAGCATGTGATTTTGCCAATGTTTCCTCCTAATGAAGCGGGAGTCCCCAGGAGACATACAAAGAGACAGCTACAAAGACACTCTCATGATCACGTCAGTAATTGAATTTTTCCTGTGTCTTGACTGGATGTCTGGGATGGTTGGTAGTGAGGGGACGAAACTAAGCTGAGCCAGGGTGACGTCATCTTTATTACTGAGTCATTGCGCAGAAAAGTGTAAAGTTGTAATATGATAAGGAAGCAGAAAAGCTTCATTATAAGCTTTGCAAGGATCTTAAAAACAAACAAACAGAAACCTATGTCTTTGGGGGGAAGGGACTAGAATATAAGGAAGGAAGGAAGGTCGGTTGGTTAACTCATTAAAGGCCCCTTATCAGAACAGTCTGAGAAAGAGGACTAGGCTGAGAGAGGAGGGTTGTGTCAGGTTAACACTCTAACTACCAGGATTAACTTTTGACCAAAGGCACTGTGCTGGCTACTTCCCCCCACCCCCGTCCCCCCTGCAAGATTGAGGTGTACTATTTCTCTCGGTTCTCTTTGGCTACCTGTGTCCTGGTATAAAAAGTAGTTGAGGTATTTCGGGGACGTGCCCTCTTCACAGAGCGTCACATTCACGGTCTCCAAACCAAGGGTTCCTCTAGGTACCCATAACTGTATGAGACTCGCTGTGAGCATCTCACAAGTTCCCAAATGGCTCCTCTTCCTCCTGCACTCCCGAGCTGGCTTCTGGGAAGAGTCAGATGTGGTTATCACCCCTCTGAGTCACGTGGTCTCATGCAAGGGTGAGGAAAGAAACATGTTAACAGCAGTCACAGCAGAACATGACAGGGGCCATGAAAGAAACCTCACTTCATTATGGCATTTGGCAACCATTTCTCTGTGGCTGAAACAAATTGCTACCAGGATTTGCTAGGTTCAGGTGCTGAGCCCTGAAGATGTGGACATGCCAGGGCACGTTAGGATAGCTGGGAGTCTGTTGCCTCAAAGGAAGACTGAGAAATGATTTAGTGATTTTTGTGTAGCTATGGGACATTGTTAGAACCGATAGTGGTGAGTGTCATTCTGTTTCTTCCTTTCTGTTGAAAACAGATCAGAAAGAGGGGCACAGGGGTGGCTCAGTCGGTTAAGCATCTGCCTTCAGCTGAGGTCATGATCCCAGGTTCCTGGGATGGAGCCCCGCTTCTTAAGGCTCTCTGCTCAGCGGGGAGCCTGTTCTCCTTCTCTCTCTGCATGTATTCTCTCTCTCTTTCTCTGTGTCTCTCCCTCCCTCTTTGAAATAAATCAATAAAATCTTAAAAGAAAGAAAACAGCTAAAAAATGACCTTAAGAGGCAAGAAAAGCGGCTTAGGTTAAACAAAGGGAAGTCTTGGTCATAATGTTGTTAAACAATGAAAGAGACTCCCCAAGAGGATTTGGTGAAGAGGAAACAGGTCACCCACCCACACCAAATGCCTTCCAGGGGCCCAACCTAGCTGCAAGGGACAAAGGCACCTCAGAAGCCCAGTGAAGAGGTAGAAGGAAGACACCCAGAAACATGTCCCTTACTTCGGCTCTTTGGGGCTCAGTTTATTGGAGATTCCATTTAAAGTCTACACGGCTCACATAATGCACATAGGACTCGAGGCTCTTTCTCCCTGAACAAGACTTAACCTCACCCTGCTGGCTTGGCAAACAAACCAATGTCTTCTTTTCATTGCAGGCAAGTCCCTTGGGAGAGGGGCTTTTGGCAAAGTGGTTCAAGCTTCTGCATTTGGCATTAAGAAGTCACCCACATGCCGGACTGTGGCTGTGAAAATGCTGAAAGGTATGGGGGTCATAATTTGGCTTTCAGTGGACCCATTGCTTTCCCAAAGCCCTGGTGCAAGCTTGATATGGCCAAGAACAGATGCAGCTATTTCTGGCCACATAATGGTCTTCTGCTGCTGGAAGCAGCCTGGGCTTCAGGAGTTTTAGATCAGGCCAGTGAGGGCTCAGAAGAAATGTTGTAAATGAAACCACCCAGCCCTGTCCACGGGAAAACTATTTCTGTCACCTCGATCTTTCTCCTCTCCCAGTGTGGCATCTAAACCACCAGGGACTCAAGCTCACTGTAACCACAGGTTCAGAGTTTTGGAATGATCCATTATGACCTTGTAATGGGAAATTAGCTGTGTATCGTAAATCCCAGAGGCTTAGCTGGGGCTTGACCTAACTATAAAGTACAACTATGAAGCTGGAATAATTGAGATCATCAGGACTGTAAACTATTTTATACTGTCGAGTCCCGCCCACAAAACATTTCCTCTTTAGCAATTAAAAAATATGTATCTTTCTAGCGTTGACAAATACTACCACTCTCTGAAGCATTTGGGAGGTGAAGTCATGTGACAAAGTGATTTATGACCACCACAGGACAGATAAAAATGAAAATGGGTGAAAAGTGCATAAATCAGACACCTCAAAGATGTGTGTGTCTTTTAAAGTATGGAAAATACTTCATTTCTTCATTCATGATAGAATTTTCATGTCATTTTGACTCATCTGAAGATTCCAAAACCAAAAAGTACTGAAAACCCAAAGGGCATTTTTCTAGCTTTCCCAACTCTACGAGATATGACCAGGGGATCCTGGGGCATGGGAGGCTATTCACCCAGCTAAGCAGATCCCTAGGAAAGGCTCCAGGAGAAAAAACCAGTCACGTAGGGATACTCAGAGCACTTCCTTTCTTCCAGCATGGATGCCAGCATTGCAAGAGCGCCCATGAAATGATATTTTCTACCCCAAAAGACTGTCCTTTTCAGGCAAAGTCTCTGATAAAGCTGTCCAGGGAACCTGACCATTCTACCAGAGCCAGGGAAGGAGTCTTAGACCCCTGAATCAGGACTAATGCTCAAAATGTACTGCCCAGATGATGGCAGGCCTTCCTGTGAGAATCCCTGCACTCCAGCACCCTGCCCCGCACCCCATGCCCCACATGCTGAATAGAAGAGGCATCACCATGTCCTGTGTGCAAGAAAGCACTGGACTAAGCACTTTCATGTGGCAGGTTGAACTACATGAAATTGACATTTTTCTGATTTTTCTCTCTCTAGCCTTGAGAGGTAGGTATTATTTTCCCAGTTGGTGGATGAGGAAACAGGGCCCAGAGAGGTTAAATCATCTCTGCAAGGCCCCACAGCTCCCCAGTGCAACAGTCAGGGTTTGAGGGCAGCACTCTCCCCCTCCCCCTACCCCCCACCCCAGCGCTACACAAGAGGGCCTGCCAAGACCTGGTCTCCAGGAAATGTCCTGGTGCTCCAAAATCCTTACATGATCCTAGCCCAAGTTATGGAGGCAACGTAATAGCCAACCTTGAATGAAGTTGAGACTCCATCTGGAAGCATCTGCTTCCTCAGCTGGTCCCATTTCCCTGCTTAGTACCACACACGGTCTCCGGGAGAGGCGGGGCTGCTGCCCCTGCCTGTCTATTGTGGATCTAAGATAACACATAACACCTGCATGGAAATGGAACAATGCGACCAAGAGAGCCTGGTTTTTCCCCTCCGTGCCAAAGGGGCATAAAAGCACGCAGGGACTGTTGAGTTTGAGGGGGACGATGCTGACTTGAAAATTTTTAAAGGCCCAAAGAATGTATTTGTTGTAATACAGAAATAGCAGGGCGCAATATCTTTATAAATCCTCGTCTTTTTTAAAGCCATGAGCCTTGTTTTTTAAAAGATTGCCAAATCACCCACTCTATAAAATTCCTAAAAATCATTTTCATTCAGCTTTTTTGCTCGAATTGGTTGGCCATCTGTTTTTAGGAGAAATTGAAAAGACAGAATGTCAGACATAGGTCATGAGTCAGAAGCTCCTTCAAAGTGCCCTTGAGCTGGACCTTTAACCTTTTTGGGCCTCATGCCCATGTCTGAAATGAGAAGAGTATTCATGGTGTTTATCTTTCTAACAAATATTTGTTACACATCTACTGTGAGCCAATCTCAACCCCATTGGAAAGCTTCTAGAGTTTATCTGGTTATTACTTAAAAAATAATTTAGAAATGATTTCTGCTTGTGAAACACCATGCACATGTTCTGGCCATTTCCCAGACTGTTCTACAGAAATACTTGCATATGTGTACAAAGATTACACATTGGCTATCTACTACAGCGTTATTTGTAACAGCAAAACACACACACACATACACACACGCGTGCAAAGAGGATACATTTCAAACGTCAAGAATGCTATTAATCAACTAACAAGAATGGAAAAAGTCTCTCTCATATTTTTTTTAAAAATTAAATTAAAAAAATACAGAGGATTCCATTTATGTGAACAAAACAAGAAGACCTTTAAGTGGGTATGTATGTTTATAAATAAATACATAGAAAAAAGTCTAGGGAGATAAGTGGTTGGAGTGACTTTCACTTTTTACTCTGTATACATCATATTGTTAGAATATTTTACAACAAGATCATATGACTTTGTTTTTTTTAATTTTGTAAATGTCTTATAAATTAACCAGTAATAAAGACACCCCTCACTCCATTCCCCACGACCACCAAAAAAAGAAAGCGAAAACAAACAGAACAAACTTAATTTAGGCTTTAGACTCTGCTAAATCTTAGAGTGATGTTGTTTATCTCTGTGAATGAAGTTGAAGTCAGATGCTTACGGATCCTTACAACTCAAGATAACCCTGCAGACTCCAGAGAGGAAAAGGTTATAGGGAGAAAATAACACATTGCAGAGATGTTTACAGAAGCAGCCATCCCACTCTTGCAGACCCCCGGTGCTCCTTCTTTGTAACTCTTCAAAGAGGGGAAAGTGAGAAAAAGAGGGGAGGTGTGGGCTCACCCCCTGTCTGGAAGGCTCTTGCTGCGCCTGGTTCTGCTGAGCGGAAGCCTTTGGAAGGCGCCTTCACGAGGTGCCCAGCTCTGAGTCAGCGCATTGCTGAGCAGACCAGGTCCACCAAGAGGAAATGCCCAGTGACTAACCCCACCACTGCTTCTGGGCCTTACTGTAATCAAAAGGATGTTGGCTCAGGAGGGAGGGAGTAATGAAAACAGTCTGGAGACCAGGTCTTTCTGCAGAATGTGGGGAAGTTAACGCAGCAACCGGCTGAGCATTGGCAAACGTGGAGGGCAGAAATGCCGCCTCCAGCGGAAAGAGCCCCATTGTCCTGTCGCCCTGACCCTTCCTTTTTTCTCACACAGAGGGGGCCACAGCCAGCGAGTACAAAGCTCTGATGACTGAGCTCAAGATCTTGACCCACATTGGCCACCATCTGAATGTAGTCAACCTTCTGGGAGCCTGTACCAAGCAAGGAGGTAAATGAGGAGGGCCTGCTCCCTCTCCCCCGTTCACATGCTGAGAGCAGAGTTGGACATACAGCTCCTTCTCCCTGTTCTTCCTCACCTCCTGAGCAACGGCCTCTCAGCAAGTCCAGAGGAAACAATCTGTCCCTTTATGGAAAGACACTCCCATCCTAGAGAGGCCTTCCTTGTAGAGTTAGTTGAAAGGTTCTAAAGAGAAGGATTCCCTTTGAGACTTCCTTCCATGGGCTCCAGGTCAAGTGGAGAGCACTTTTCTCTGAGAATGGCTTTAAAGGAGCATGGCCAGAGCTAAGGTAATGGATGGAAGAGCGAGCTTTCCTTGAAGCTTCCCATAAAGGAAGGAGTCACTACGGGTGGGATCCCAGGAGAAAGGGATGTGAGGGACAACTAGAAGGGCCTGCTCCTCAGACAGGTTTTCCCCTCTGGGGCAAGTGGCCGGGAGAGGGCTGTGGTTATGATTCAGGAACTCCAGCATGTTCCTGAAGACCTTTCTGTCTTCCCCTGTGGAAAGGTCAGCGCTTGGGTATAGATGTGTGATCACTGCTGAAGCTGGAAAGAAAGATGCAAAAGACCTGTGCATGTCAGTGTTTTCCAAGGTCAAGAAAAGCAGTAGAGATGAAGGGTAGTCGGGAAGACCCTACCTGTTCGGAGTAGCAATGGGTATAGAAAGCAGGTGAGGGCTGGGAGCCCCCAACTCGAGTCCTAGAGCCCCAGCCATACGCTGCCTGCTTCTCCATTATCCCTGAGAATGGACAAATGACACACCATCTGTTTTGCATACAGGGCCCCTGATGGTGATTGTTGAATATTGTAAATATGGAAATCTGTCCAACTACCTCAAGAGCAAACGAGACTTATTCTTTCTCAACAAGGTAAGGAATTTGGGGGGTGGAGGTTTAGGTTACAGCAGCATAAAGCAAAAGAAAACTGTATTTTTCCATCAATGACTAAGCCTAAAACCCAATCTATGCTTTTTCCTTCCATGCTACCGTATCACACTTCTTGTGGTCAGCGCAGAGAATATGTAATCCAGTTTATGCAGCAACAGTTAGAGGTTAAAATTTTGAGTCATCTCCCTAACTACCTATTCAAGCATCTTGATCATTTTCTTTCCTTCTCTCTCCCCGTATAAACACAGACACCCACACAAATCACTTAGTTACTTGTTTCCTTAAAGAAGATGATAGCAAGTATAATTGTCTCCATTTACTAGAGAAATTAAGGACTCAATCAACCGAGTGACCTTGCAGTGAACACAAAGCCAGTGACGGGGCCCGAGAAATTATTTTCTCCTCTTGCTGTGCCCTTTTCTTCACATTCCCCAGACCCTCACCACCCACGTCAGCCCTGCACACACACAGAACCAGCCTTACCCACTAAGATAAAGCGACGCAACAAAAGAAACATGTAGGTTTAAGTCCTGAAGGCAGCGATTACTGAACTGAGGAGAAGGTTTAATAAAACTTTGCCAGTGTGACCCATGCCACCAGGGTTGTGTCCTTCCCTGGGCTGCAGCGGCCTGGGGAGCGATGACTCAACATTATTATTACCTGATAATCAGCAGCGTTGGTGATGAGTCTATGTAGTGTGTTGATTAAATGCACAGACTCCAGAATCAGATGTCCTGGGTTTAAATCCTGTCTCTGTGACTCAAAATCTGGGACTTTCGGAAAGTTACTCAATCTCTTGGTCTCAGTTCCCTCCTTTATTAAATGGAGGTAATAACAGAACTGAACTCATGGCATTGTTGAGAGAAACACATTTTTCACTGAGTTAAGCACTCCAGAAATGTTAACTATCATTGTCACAATTGACCCACTGAGAGAGAGAAAGACTGGGGGAGTCCAACTTAATGCCACTGAGCTGTACCACCTGTATGATGGATAAAGTTCCACACATCCAAGAATTACACCCATCTGTCACAGGGACAAGAGTATTCATGGGACATACAAATAAGAACCACTGGACAGCTGGCCAGTTCTCTCATGCCTCCAACTCTGACCCAGCTGAAGATACACGTGGTCTACCAGACTTGGAGACATATATGCAAGAACATATTGTCTCCCATTTTAAACCATGCTCTCCAATACTTGGAAGCTGAAGGGGCACCTGGCTGGCTCAGTCAGCACGTGACTCTTTATCTCAGGGTCCTGAGTTCAAGCCCCAGGTTGGAGGTAGAGATTACTTAAAAAAAAAAAAAAAAAAAAAAGTCTTGAATCTGGAAAGGACCTTGTGTTCAGCTAGTTCACTCTCTCACAATATAGATGTGCCCAGAAAAGTCAAATAAGAGATTGCCTTAAGGACATTTACTTACACACAGGTGAAGTCTGGGAGAAGAGTCCTGCTCTCTTGCCAACCCTTGCAAAGCTTTTCTGTGCATGACGCTGGATAAGGAAAGCAGAGCCAGGGCGGAAGGAGGGAAACACCATTAAGAAAAAGGGGAAAGTGGTGGCCTGGGTTGGGAGCAGTGCAAAGTCCCCTCAGTCCTGAAATCCTGGACTGGCTTCAAGAAGAATTAGTGGCAGCATACCCCAGGGACCTGGGCAGGATGGAACATTTGGGTTCGTGCGTCCTTTGTTTAAAAGGCTCTGCTTCCTCCTCTGGCTATATTTAATGATTCGCCTCCCTGTTGGTGGAGCTCAGTGTTTTCATGGAAAACACATGGCTGTATTTCATATTTGGAACCTCAAGATATATAAAGAGAAAGGGAAGGAAAAACTGAAAGGCTAAATAGAAATGGGATATTTCGTTTTCCAAATAAATGCAGGATTTCTCAATACTATCTGTAATAAATTCACTGCATTCTGCCAGAGTCCCGAAAGTTCCATACATCCACCTTCATTTAACAGCAGTGGTTACCAATAAGCCAACCTGAATGCAGCATTGATTGGGAGTCAACGAGGGGGGAGGGAGCTTGAGTTATGGCCCCTGCAGACATGTCCAGGGCTGTGACCCCTCGGAGGACGAGGAAGAAGGCGGCCTGAAGAGCAGAGAGCATGGATTGTCACAGGCTGAGCCATGAGCACACCTGTCCAGCACTTTTCTCCTCACACCTTTGCCAGTGCCTTTTCCCTGCTGCCTTGTGAAAAATCCAATTCCAGTCCCCAGCTGAGCAGAACCAACTCTAACTGCCTCTGGGAGACGCAGTAACAATCAGTTTACCTCTGCTCAGGTAGGTCACCTGGGGTGGCAGTGGGAATCTAGGCTGCGGCCTGCCTGGCCCTCTGCAAGGCTCCTGGGGAGGGCTCTGGTCAGGAGGCAGGAGCCTGGTACAGGCACCCCTGATCCAAGTCTGTGGGGCTGTCCCTGCTGTGGCGCCCTCCTCTGTCCTCTGCTTACTCCCACTGCGCCCTCTAGTGGAAGGATCTCTAACATGTGACAAGTCTGGGAAAAGCCAAGTGAGTACGTGGAGCGTGGCTGGCTAGTCCCCGCACTGCCACTCCTTGCAGCTGCATCAGCGGACACCACGGAGCCCCAGTGCCTCTCAGCCCCTTCCTCAGTACTGATAGCTAGCATGACTGAGCCGAGGTCCATGCTCCACCAGCACATAGTCACGAGGCCACCGGGCACCCCAAGTTTGTAGGGTCATAGTTATTAGGTGAATTACCAAAGACAATAAAAATCTTTTCCGGTTCCACATGAACACCCAGAGCCAACACCTCCTTTCCTAGGAGGCTAAACATAAGATGGAGCTTTTCCAGCAAGGAAAATGAGACCCCAAAAAGGAGGTAATTTGCCCCATATCACATAGGTAATAAAAGAGCCAGATTATACACCAGGGCTTGGATGCCCAGTCCAGGATGAAAGGCCTTCTCTACTCTTATTGGGATCAAACTGGATCTTTGTTCAGAATGAGGGGTGGGGGGAAAGAAATGGTCGCGTTCCTTCCTTCTCCAAAGAAACCAGAGAAATCGATAAGTATGCTCTTCTCTCATTACTCACAGGGGTTATGCCGAGGGAAGCCCCAAGTCCACTAGGGGTTTGTTTCTATTATTTGGATCATCTTCACAAGATGGCGTGTGGTATGGAAAAAGGGGTTAAAGGCATGGACTGGAGTTAGCCAAACCTGGATCCAAGCATTGCCATTTACTACTTGCTCGTGACTTTTATTACTCGCCTCCTCCAAACCTGTTTCTTCATGTATCAGCAGGAACTACTTCATAAAACTGTTACAAAGACTAAATGAGAAGATGTGCCTAAGAGTCTTAATATACTAGCTGACACCGAGCAAGCACTCAGTGAATACCAGTGACTATTAATATTTCTCTATCCTACCTAAGATGCTATCTCGAAATCCACTCGAAAGCCAGACTCCAGAACCCCATGAAGAGCCAGGCACCTGAGTGCCCTAGGGCCCTGGCCACCAATTTACCACCCATGTTGTGCAATGACATTCTCCCAACTTAGGCGCCTGCCCCCTGGAGGGATTAGTTTCCCCCATCGGTGTTCTGAAACTCTCTTTCTTCTGTGTCCCTTCGGTCCCGTGTCCAAAGGAGGCTGCATTACACGTGGAGCCTAAGACCGAGAAAATGGAGCCGGACCCCGATCAAGACAAGAAACCAAGGCTAGATAGTGTCACCAGCAGCGAGAGCTTCGCAAGCTCTGGGTTTCAGGAAGATAAAAGTCTGAGCGATGTTGAGGAAGAGGAGGGTAGGTATTAATTCCTTCCTGTCCTACAGTCTGAGATATTTTTATAACATACTGTGCATCTCTGACATTTTTTTCTTATTTATCACCCTAATAAACATCCGTGGGAGACTTGAAGGGTAATGTCCTGAGGAGATAAGATTTGAATTAAGATTATTTACAGAGTTACTAATTTTGACAGGGAACTGTGCAATTGTCTCCCCTCAGGGCTTTTTGTCCAAACGGATCATCCCCCCACCCCCATGCTTGGGTAGAATGGGCTGGAGGCCTGGAAAAATCTCTGATACTCATGTTGAAACTCCAATGCTCTTGAAAATGAACTCTGATCTACTTGTTGGTTTTATGTTTTGCTAACATTGTTCCAATAAACTGGGATTTGGTGGAATGACAAGAGCCATTACAAACAGTTACGGTTTTAATGTTTTCCAGACTCTGATGATTTCTACAAGCAGCCCATCACTATGGAAGATCTGATTTCTTACAGTTTCCAAGTGGCCAGAGGCATGGAGTTTTTGTCTTCCAGAAAGGTCAGCCTTGCCTTTTACTGTTTTCCTTCTTTGCCAGGCTCAGACATGTGGACATTATATGGACTCACGCTCACCTTGGTTCTAAATCCACCCTTCCTAGTATTTGCTTAGACTTACGTAGAGGAAACATCACACCAAGTGCCTTGATTTGCCCTGATAGGAAGAGATGAACCCTGGATACCAAGGAGTAGACCTGGATTCCAGGGGAAAACCTTGCCGGGCTTCGTACTAGACAAACCTGGTCACCACTGTCCACATTGCCCTCTGGCGTGTTTTCAAAATTGGCCAGGATTTCAGAATACACAACTTCCCCCAGAGAGCTCCTGTTCATTCATCCACGTGGAGTGCTCCACAGAACTGCAGCCGGATCATGATCTGACCTTGGCAGCTCAGGACTAAAGGCGGGGGGCGGGAGCAGTGGGGTTTTGCTCACTGGGAGACATTGGTGGACAACTTGGTTTACCAGGACGCTGTCTCCCAAATGGTGGCACAGCGGACACGGGGCATTCTGTGGCTTTGGGGACTTGGGGGAGGGCCTATATTTGTAAAGAAACGCCTTCATGTTTTTGGTCACCCTGTACCTTGCGGGCTCTGGAATTCACTTCCTTCGTGTAAAGGAAGCATGTGAAATGGATCCTCCAAGTAAAGGGAATAAGGACACTGAAAAGGCGCAGGGAAACGGTGGGTTAGATTAAGGAAATGCATTGATGACATAACTATTTCATTCTAGTGCATTCATCGGGACCTGGCAGCAAGAAATATTCTTTTATCTGAGAACAATGTGGTGAAGATTTGCGATTTTGGCCTTGCCCGGGATATTTATAAGAATCCCGATTATGTGAGAAAAGGAGATGTAAGTCAGTGTGGTGTTTCTTTGACTCATTTATACCCTGTCATCTTTAAGCCGCAGACCAAAGCCCTTGGTAAATATTTACACACTCCCTGAAAATGTGCTTTCTGTGAAGACGAGCAGCCCGCATGGACTGTGTACCAGAGAGCCCTTGCAGGGGGTGCAGAAAGGCCCCCGTTGCCTGGGTCTGATCTTTCCCCCATTGCTGGCTTGGTACCTGTCCTTTGAGGCAGCACTGCCAGAGCCTGGTACCCCAAGAAGTGTTCAGTTCAGTGGGGGCCTGGGAAGACCTATCCTCGCCTCCTCTGACTCCTGTGGGAGTTCCCTGTACCGCTGGAAGGAACAGCTTGGACTCTTTCCCTCAAATAAACCCGGGTGATTGATTCAGCAGGTGTGGATAGCTCAGGAAAGGGTGCGGGAAGGTATCAGTCTTATCTCGCTGGGGAGGAAATGGTTTACCTCCCATGCCGGCCTTCCCGCCTAGCATCTCGCTGCTGGCTCCCACTGGCTTCTCTTCCTTGCTTGTTTTTGAACAGAGTGTTTTCACCATTGTGGGTGACCTCCTGTGTCCTCTCTTCTCCAGCCGGAGGACTGAAGCCTGTGTCTGGGCTCTGACGAGGACTCCGGGAGCAGCTCTCCAGCTTGAGCCTGCACACACATCGCCTGGAGGGCTTATGAAACTATAATTGACTGAGCTCTGCCCCCCAGAGATTCTGGTGCAGGGAGTCCTGGGTGGGGCCTGAGAATCTGCCTTTCTAATGAGTTTCTAGGTGCTGCAGACACAGCTGCTCCCGAGACTAGACTTTGAGAACCACTGCTCCACAGTCTCTTTTTATAAAAGGAGAACACCAAACCTGCTTCAGGAGCACTCATTTGGGAAGCCTGTCCCTATTTTCTGTCATCTCTGTCTCTTCCAGGCTCTCCCACTTGTTTCTCTCTCTCTCTCTCTCCACCACCCCCCCCCCATGACTCCATACTTCCTGTCAAATCCCATCCATCTGCAGTGCACGGCCTAACCCACCGGGACTCCTGCTATCTGAAGAGAAGGAAGATTTGTCCGCGCACTTGAAAACCAGCCAAGTGGTCTCCTAAATGCCATCTATCACCTTCCTTCCAACGCCTTTGCCCGCTCCCCTGATTCAGTGACTTCTAAAATCCTGTCTTTTTTTACACAGGAATGCCTTTCAAAATCCTCCTTCTTGAACACCAAAAACCAAAACCCTGAAAATCATCACTTTTTCAGGATGTCTCCTATTCGGATCAGCCTTTGCCAGGACCCTGTAGAACATACGTCTTTTGGGGGAGGAGGGCTTCTTCCCGAATCCTGGAGGGAGGACAGGCTGGATCTGTGGGAGGGGCTCACCAGACATTGTCCGCCCTCTCTATTAGTGTGACACCACGTGGTAGGAGAGTTTCCTCCATTTTAGGAAACCATAGCTGCTCTAGGAAATGATTTGTGGGCCAAGTGTTATCTGGGAGGTGACCCCATGGGCACTTGGGTTGGACATGTTTTGTTTTCCACTTCTTCTGCTCAAGGCCCCCCTGCCCTTTTCTAGACTCGACTTCCTCTGAAGTGGATGGCTCCCGAATCTATCTTCGACAAAATCTACAGCACCAAGAGCGACGTGTGGTCTTACGGAGTGCTGCTGTGGGAAATCTTCTCCCTAGGTAAATCCAGGGGGAAGGAAGGGAGCAAAGAAATGGCCCAGAACCAAATGTCTGCATCCTCTGTCGAGCGTCCTCCGGATAGACCCACCCTTGAGATCAGCCTCTAAAAGGCGCCTGGGTCCTTGTAGGAGCTCACATGAGGGTTGGTGCACACGTGTGTCCCCTGTACTAGAAGGACCCCTGTAGGAACACACATGGGGGGGACACGCCAGCATCAGATCTGGTCTGGCCACTTCCTCTCTCCTTTGGTCCTTCTCCTAGTTCCTCAAACCCCCAATTCCTTATACCTTGCCCCTTCCCTCCCTGCATCATCCTCCCCTCGGAATTTCTGTAGAAAGACCCCAACAAGCACAGCTCACCCAGCATCAGCATCGGTATTAGAAACGGGCTCTAGCTCAGATATTAACACAGCTAACCCTAGACGCTGGTTTACGCAGGATGAACAATGGGAACACGGGTTGCGGTTACTCTGCTTCCAATAACATCCACGCTGGGTGGCGAGAAGCCCTGTTCGAGGCCCCAGGCGCACAGATGTGCACAGGACCCACATCTGCTCACACTGATGCTCCGAGGCCTCCCAAGCGTGGGGTCTAGCCAACAGTCTTTTGGACTTTGCCAAAAATTTGCCTTTCGGAGCAAATAAAAGTCACCCAGTAACATCCCTGGTTTCCTGTAATGTGTGAAAATCATTCCCCTGCTTTCGATGACAGGCACCTGTTGCTTCCAGTCCTTGAAAGCAGCTTGGCATCCGCAACGGCCCCACAGTGACACAGGGCCAGAGCCGCACACCGCCCAGCTGCTTCCTACCAGCAGCAGCGAGCACTAGAAAGTGCAGACAAACAAATGTCAAGAGCGAATAGATTCGAGGTCTGCAATAGAGCAGTCCGGGAGGCGGGAGTCGCCCCTAGCTCCAGCCAAGCATCCCCCTAAAAGGAAAGGTTCTGTGGGTCTCCTGGATGGTAAAACTGACAGAAGGAGAGCCTGGGCCCCTCTCGGGTGCCCTCCTTCCCGCAGACACCCCCCGCCCCGTTCAGCCTCACCCTGGAGCTCAAGGTCCCCCTTCCCTAGGGTCACTCACTCCCAGCAGCATTCACAAGACAGGGGTGAAGTAAAGCATTCTCACTGAGGTGTGAAGGACCCACAAGCGCCTGAGCCCAGGTCAACTGGTGTTTTAAAAAGATTCTGTCCCCCAAGGTAGGAGTCTCTGATGACAGGCATTCTTAAGAATTCTTTGTGGGGAGAGGGGAACGCCCTGCTGAGGACACAGCTTCTCCTGACATGGGAATGGCCTGTGGGCCTCCGATGGCCAGCACCACGGGGACTGGCCAAGCAAGCCTGTGGCACTGGCTGCCGAGGATCTGCTGAGCCTCTCCGCAGGTGGCACGGCCATGGCGATCCATCCCAATCACGGGGGATGTGGTCCGAAGCCAGACATTGGCTCTCGCCACCGCCCCCCCTCCCACCCCCGTGTGGTCTTCTGCGCCCTCGGCCATGACTAGCCCTGTGCTTCCCCACGCTGTCTCCCGCAGGCGGGTCTCCATACCCAGGTGTGCAAATGGACGAGGACTTCTGCAGCCGCCTGAAGGAAGGCATGAGGATGAGGGCCCCCGAGTACGCGACTCCTGAAATGTGAGCCCTCCGCTTGCTCCCTTCCCCGCCCGACCTTGCCCTTCCCACCAGCACACCTCCGACGTTCAGCCCCTCTTGGGCCCAGCTGTACTGGGAGTACTTTCTGGAAGTGGGACACATTATCCCTGACCCATGCCTATTTCCCCTTTTGAGCACGGACAGGACTTTTCAAGGCCATTGGCTGGAAATGAAGTTAGAAATCAAGATTCTAGGCATGAGTGCAGGCACACTGAACAGACCACCCAGGCACTGAATGCGAGACCTTGTCCTCAATCACAAAGCGGGAGCCAAACCAGCTAAGCGGCCCCGGGGACGAAGAGCTAGAAGCTGCTGTGGACCAGCCAGTCCTCCGTTCACACTAGAGACCCATGAGGGGGTTTCGTGTGGAATTCAGGGGGAGAGGTGCAGGAGAGGGAAAGGGGAATCACCTGAACGAAGTGGCAATCATACTCCCCAGAAGGCCCCGTGGGCATTAAGACTCCTCGAGACTCATTTTGGGAATTGGCAGCTGTGTGGAACTTCTTGAGGTGGTCCCTGCTTATGGTCCTAAGACTCTAGGCTCCAGGTGAAGGCGGGCTCCATCGTGCAAATGCTTGCTGGCCTCCCTCAGACACCCCGCTGCCCTGAAGCTTTGTGGGTGTTTTCCACTTTGAGGCTCAAGCAGGGATGTGAGGACTCTGGGCAGTTCTGTCGAGCTGCAGACAAGGACTCCGGCGTCCTCAGGGCGGCACTACCCTTCCTGAACCGGCAGGTGGCCCTCCCTATCCTACGCCCAATGGGGTCTCGTCAGAAGCCCTGGGATGGCCTCTGGGGAGGAGTCAGAGGGAACGAAGGAAGCGTGGGCTTGGCCAAAGGGCGAGGTTGCGGTCTCTTTCCTTCAGCATCTGGACACAAGACTAGGTCAGGCCCCGGATGAGGCGGGGGAGACTCAGGCCCATGAAGGCAGCGCTGGGTGGGCAGTGGGAGAGCAGAACGGAGCTGGGGCCCCGTTGTCAGGCTAGTGCGGGGTCTGGTCAGGAAAGTCCGGAGGCCTTGAGGCAGGGCTCCTTTCTGAGAGCTGGGAAGGGAGCTAGAGGAGCCCCCAGGACAACATTTGAGCTGTGGAGTGTGGAAGGCACGGAGAGCTTTTAACCACTTGCTCCTTTTGCTTGGTGGAGAGGGGCAACGGCCAGGAGATCTGGAGTGAAATGAGGTTACTTTGCACTTTATGGTTTTCTAAGTGTTTGCCCCACACAGTTCAATCTCAAGCTCCCAGGAATCCTTGAGGGGCAGACAGGCAGATGTTATGATTTGAATTTGATGAGTAATGAAGCTAATCCTCTCAAAAGTGAAGTGATGTGTCCTCCGTCAACTAAATAGCAGATTAGACATTTAGAAGCCGGTCTTTTGGACCGATTTCCCTACATCACAGGACTATTAAGTTAGAAGTGCACCCCACATTCCTTAGGAAAAAAGGTTTCTCTAATGTGTCCACTCATGCTTTGACTATTTCTTCTACCTTTCGTATAATCTGACAATCACGGGGCACCTGGGTGGCTCAGTCAGTTAAGCATTTGCCTTCAGCTCAGGTTATGGTCAACAGTGTCCTGGGATCGAGTCCCACATCGGGCTCCCTGCTCAGTGGGGAACCTACTTCCTCCACCCTTCAGCTTTTATGCTCTCAAATAAATAAATAAATAAATAAATAATCTTTTAAAAAATCTGACAATCACAAGACTAGTTCTCAACTACTAAACTGTAATAATAATTGAGTAACATTTAATATTTATTAAGTGCTTAAGTTATTAGTGCTTAAGTGCCAGGCACTGTTTTAAGTATCTTTTAACAAATACTAACTTACCTAATGCTCATAACAACCCTATAAAGTCGGTACAATTATTCACACCACTTTATAGGTGAGAAAACCAAGGCACAGAACATGTAAGTGATCTGCCACATGGCTAATGGGTTTACCTGAGCCCAGAGTCCACAACACCAGGCTACATACTTGCAATGTCTGTTCTAATACCTATCCAGATTCTGGTGCAAAAGGACAGTAGAGGTACAAAGTCATATCAGCTTTGGGCTGCACTCCCCCGCCTTGGACTTTATCAAAGCTTCTATTCTTCATATGAAGCACTCCCAGGAAACCCTTGTATCCCATGCAGCCTGTAGACAGAAGGATGGTTCCTCAATGCTGGGGAGTTCTAGAAATGGCCAAAAGCAGCATCTTTGTGAAATGTTTGTTCAGAAGGCTAGACTCCAAACCTTCGGCCATTCTCAAGCGTTCAAGAGCTGGTGGAGTAATTCGCCTTCTTGTTTGCTCCGCAGTGGGAAGACCTGGGTGGAGGACAGAGGGCAGCTCTCGGAACTGGCCTCTGTGACCTGAACTTGGCCTAAAGTGGCGTGCACTTGGAGGCTTGGGTGATAGCTTGAAAGGGAAGCCCTTCCCCCAGCTGGTTTCAAGGAGGACTGTTGGGGAGAGTGCAGCTGGTGTCTCTTTACTATGCTCAACCTGTTTACTTAGTGATGTAAACTGTTCAACCCTGAGAGGCTGGTTCCTCGCCCAGGGCCTGTTTAATCAGATGTCTTTCAATAAGGAAATAAGCAATGAATGTTTTGATTTTTTTTCTTTTCCTTTGGTGTTTGTGGAGATGATTTGCATTGGATTTTAGGCAAGAGGAATGGAAAGTAGAAATCAGAAACCAAGAATCAAAATAAAAACAGCAAGTAGTTGTAGGTGGTCCCTTTTGCTAGTTTGGGCAGAGAGAAGCCAGGGGGAGTCCTGCTCACAGTGGCTTTTGGCTCAGCAGGGAGAGGATGCTGGCTGAGAAAGCCAGGGCCCCCAACAGGGCTGCCCCCCCTTTTTTGCCTGCTTCAAGCCTTTCTTGCTTTGGCTACCTTTTACACATTATCTGCATATACACTGAAGGTCCTTCCAATAGCCTTTGTGACTGCTCATTGCTGGAACTGCCTTGGATGATTGGGCTTCGGGGTGGTAAGATGGAAGCAGGCCAACCTTCATCCAATCACAGCCAGTGTAGTGGGGTGAAGGGGGGAACCACAGCTTTGTCCAGTGACCTCCTGTCTCCTTGGTAAACCTTTTTGCACCCAGCTCAAAAAATTAGCAAACCGTGTAAACTTAGTAAACTGAGTTCCACACAGGATCGTGCACATGGTCTTAGGTCCCTTCAGACCTCTGGCCACTAGCACTGGGCCGGATTGCTGGAACAGAGCAAGTGTCCCGAGCCCTGGCTGGTGGTCTGGGATAGTCAGGGACCATGGGCACTGCAGCCCCTGTCCTAAGTCTCCCAGACACTGCAGACAATGGTCCCGAGTTGGAGATCCTGTGCTCCCCTCCTCACTCCTGGTCTCCTGCATATCTGCAAACTGAGCCTCAGTAGAGTGGTCCTTGACATTGGCCTTCTCAGCTCTTAGGACCCATTGAGCCCTAGCACACCCCCTGGGAATTAAGTAAAATGGGTACTGTAGATGAAATACACAGGCAGGAGGGAACCAGAATCATCTTCTGAGAAGAGCCTTGACCCATCAGTTTGGACAAAGGAGAATCTGTGATTCAGACAAGCGACCCTTATGAACTCCGGTCCCTTAATCAAAGACTTAGGACAGGTGCTCACTGGACACACAAAGTAGAACCTCAGCTCCACCATCCAACAATTAGGGGAGCTTGGTTTTGAAGACCAGTACCCACGGAGAGTGTTTGAAGACCACATTGGGGCCACCACCCCCCACCCAGGGACCTGAGGAGACACACCCGACCACAGTGTCTTGTGTCTCAGAATTGCTTTTCCAGAGTGGTACTTTTGCTGTTCAGGCTTTGGCCAACATTGAAGGACAAGGTACAAGACAGTCCCATGAAGTCATTATTTCCTAGATGGAAATTACAGTGTTGAGAGGCGTCTAGGACAGCTTCCTTTCGCATTGCAGTTCTAGGAACAGCTGTGCTTCTTCCAAGTAACTGGTCTGTTTTTAACTTTTGCCTTATGTGTATCACGTAATTGATTATTCCTTCTCTCCAGCTGCCTGGAAGCTTGGAGCACTCCCTCTATCCAACTACTCAGAGTTAGGATATATATTTTGCAGATTAGCCTTGCTAGTTCTTTCCAGAGACCAGTCCGACTTCCTTATCAGATACTGGAGTACTTGTGTGGCAGGCCCTAAGCTAGGCAAGGGGTGTGGAGACGTGGTCCCTGCCCGCATACTGCCAACAGCTAGGTTCTGATCCCATTCCAAAAAAAAAAAATTGTTTTTAAAGATTTTCTTTTTGAAGATTTTATGTATTTGTTTGACAGAGAGAGAGAGTACAGGTAAGTAGAGCGGCAGGCAGAGGGAGAGAGAGAAGCAAGCTCTCTGCTGAGCAGGGAGCCCGATGCAGGGCTCGATCCCAGGACCCTGGAATCATGATCTGAGCCGAAGGCAGCAGCTTAACCATCTGAGCCACCCAGGTGCCCCCCGTTCCAAATTCTGAGGCCATTTGGACTTTGCTCTGGCTTGGTCGGAGTCCTCTCTAGTCCAGATGATCTTCTGAGAAAAGAGGTTACTGACAGTAGACATCTCTTGAGGAGAGCCAGGAGCCCAAGGAGGGTAAATCTCTAAGCCAGTGTGTGTACAGACCTCTGGCCTGTGTTTTGTGGAGGGGGCGGGGCAGGCCGAGACCATCATTCCCTCAGGCAGGACTAAGAGAAGAACCCAATGCCTTTCCAATCTCCAAGGTCAGAGGAGACTTGTAGAGGAAGCCTGTTGACATTTAAGTCCCAGGACACAGTCTGGCTTCTGCGAGATTAAGAGAAACATGTTCATACCCAGAAGCTCAGCCTGTACCTAGTGGCCTGAGAGGTGTGGGAGGCCAGTTTGTAATGAGGGCTTTAAAATGCATGGGGCTGGCAGTGGGGGGTGCAGGGGGGCTGAGCCACATGCAAGAAACCTCCACGCAGCCCAAGAAATGATCCACACTCTACACAAACGTTCACCTTTTGGAACAGGCAGGAGCCCTGTACACAATGCCTTCTCCACCTGTCTCCATGGCTGAGCTCCAACATGGAACCACAAGGCCATGGACATACCACATGTTTCTTAAAAAGCCGGAGCCAATCTGTTTTTTACAGCCCGAGAATAGAAGTACTAGAAATGATTCACCCATGGATATTTGTGTCTATGTGCGCTTTTACCTTTAAGGGACATTGCCCTGCTTTTGACACTGAGGGGAGGAGCACTCACTGCATAGCCAAGTGCAAGTCCATGGTGGAGCTTCATTTTGCAGGAGCCCAGCTTTGTTCAAGAAGAGTTCGTGCCTTCCCCCCTGCAGAAACCACGAGCACGTCAAAAAGAACCTGGATGGCAATGGGCTCTAGAGAGTTGGCTAGTCTGCCTTTGTACACATGTTGTCCACTACCACAGGACCTGGCCCCAACAGCCTTGTGTGGGAGGATGTGGCATGCCCACATCCAAACATGAAGGCAAACACGATATACTACAAGAAACCTAGTCCGGGTCTGCAGGATGACACCCATCGCTTTGCTGATGTGTGGGGGGCAATTTACACTATTACCACTGGTCTCCACCTACTTCTGTTGTGCTTTCCCCCCGACAGCTATCAGATCATGTTGGACTGCTGGCACAAAGACCCGAAAGAAAGGCCAAGATTTGCAGAACTTGTGGAAAAGCTAGGCGATTTGCTTCAAGCAAACGTACAACAGGTAAAGCTGAATTTATCTAGCATATCAGGAGACCAGATGCCTTTGAATAGAAGTCAAGGGGGTGTTTTATTTGTTGTTTTAAGAGCTATTAATAGCAGAGATTAGCAATTGTGTGTGTGTGTGTGTGCGTGCACACGTGCGTGCAATTATCTTCCCAAAACACAACAAAGATTGTGGAAATGACCCTGTTGAAGGTGACCCGTTTCCCAGACACAGGTTGAAATAGAAATTTGTACAATTAGGGCTCTATCTTTGATATTTTAGGATGGCAAAGACTATATCCCACTAAATGCCATACTGACAGGAAATAGTGGGTTCACATATTCACCTCCTGCCTTCTCTGATGACTTCTTCAAGGAAGATATTTCAGCTCCAAAGTTTAATTCAGGAAGTTCTGATAACATCAGGTAAGATTTCTTTCTCTCCCCAGCCTTATATTATAAAATTTTCAATCATTAGAAAAATAGGTCTACCTCCTAACTTCAACCGTAGTTAACATTTTGCCCTATATTGTCTCTATGTATAGGCTCTCTCTATATTTTTCTTTTTGCTGAATCAGTTGAGGGAGAGCTTAAGGCATTGTAACATTCTACCCAGCAATCTTGTAAAAAGGTCATCGTTCTGTATTACCACATCAAAATTATCACACCAAAGAAATTGATAGTGCCCTTATTAAATATTCCTATTTCCCTAAGTTCCCCAAAGGTCCTTTATACCTTAAGAAAAGACAAACACAGGATCCGATCAAAAACACATTGCATTTTCTTCAGTTTTATGCTAGGATGCTCCTACATCTTCCCACCCATCCCACCCGCCCATAACTTTTTTTTTTTAAACGAGGCCTCAGATAAAGTTTTTTTTTTTCCTTGACACACTAACCTGTCTCTCATTACTGCAGAAGAAGTTGGAGAAGGGATATGGGGAAAAAAATATTAATTGAGTGCCTCTACTGTGTGTGGGGGCAGGACTTGGCTCTTGGGTACTAATGATTACACATGTGTCACTCATGTTCAGCATGGTTATACATGTATCAACACATCCTTAGTAGTGATTATACACACAGCACACACCAGTCCTATAGTTACAGATGGATGTTCATCACTGCTAATGGTTCCATGTGTATCATATGCATTTGGTACTAATGGGTACACAAACACGCGCTGTGTGTGGTCTAGCCCTGTACTAGGTAGGTTCTTTATGGACATCAAATTCCTTTAATGCTCAAAACAACACTACACAGTAGGTATTCTTATTCCTGTTACACAAATGGGGACATTGAGGCTCCATGGGAGATGGCTTGCCAAAACGGTGTGTCTAGAAAGTGCCAGATTGGAGTTTGTAACCTAGGGGTTTTGATACTCACTCCCTGTTCCCATGCCAGTAGAACAGTTTTTAGGATATTTAGACTATCCTGTGGGCCTTCTGGCATCTTTATCTGCAGTGGGCACAACCCTAGAGCTTTGATCTCAGTTCAGCCAAGGGAGGCACGGCTAAGGGTTGGGACGGTCTGAAAAGACGGATAGCCATCTCTGATGGGCCTAGAAGTCTACTAGCCAGCCTGGATTTGTGGTCATGGGTTATAGGTCAGTGGTACTGCTCACACTTCCCAACCAGACCAAGAGGCCGAAACAGATGAATCACACACACACACACACACACACACCCTTTTTTTTTAAAGATAAGAAAACTAGCTGGGATTGAACACATGAGCAATATCTGATTGTATCAGAGATGGGGGAGGGAAGTTGTCAGTTATTTGGGCCTTTCCAGGATGCTGCTTAGCTTTAGGCCAATAAGGAGCTTATCTAAGAAATTGGGCCTTGCAGGTGATGACAGAGTTTCAGACTGAGAAACTCAGTCCATAGGTGAACTTGCCTTAGGAGGAAGCACACAGTGGAGATCTCGGCCAGCCTCCCTAATGGATCATCAGCAACAGGCCAGTAGGTAGTTATAGGGGAAAACAAAAATACTACCATTTCTCCCAAATCTGGAACCCTAGAACAGCATATACAGGATTAGCTGTTAAAGCAGCTGTGTGATCTTGCAAGATCATTTCCTTGGTCTCCTTGTGTCCTTTGAGAAGTAGGCAACTCTACATGAACAAGTCATATCCCTTCTCTGGGCATCATTTCTCTCCTTTGTAAGATAGGGTGTTTAGACCACATGAGGATTCAAGTTTCTTCTAGGCCTGACATTTTTCCAATTCCATAAGGGACTAGAAGCCCAACCACTGAGGAGTCTCTCAAGGGTCCCTCTGGGGTTTTGCTCAAAACTGTGCAGTGTAGATTGACAACCATGGAAGGATCCCTAGGGGGAACACAGCAAGAGACCGTCAGTCCCAGCAGCTGGGGGAATTCCTATGGTACCATGGTCCAGCTCGACCCAGACAGAGTGCCCATAGTCTCCCAACTACTAAAAGCTGGATGCATTTTCCTGTCTTGATTATTCGTTCTGCTTCTTCATCAGATACGTAAATGCTTTCAATTTCATGAGTCTGGAGAGAATCAAAACCTTTGAAGAACTTTCACCAAACACCACCTCTATCTTTGATGTAAGTAATGGAATTCATCTACTCGAGGCACTGTGCCAGGACCCTTTTGCGGACTCTATCCAAACAAACTCCAGTAGTCTGGTGGCTCTCAGTCCATGGGGGTCAGTCATGAGTAGTGGCTGAAAAGACAATTTCAGGGGACTGACAACAAGACTTAGCTATACAGAGCTAACTTGAAAGTAGGTAATTCTGTAGTTTGACAATAACCTGGAATTCACTTCAGGACCCAGGTCTTCACCTGGTCATAGTTGAGTCCCTTAGGAAACTTCACGGTGTGTCTCTAAGCTTCTTGGCCATCAAAGATGGAATCCTGCTTTCAGATTAATGGAGGAACTCAAAGCTGTGAGTGGCTGGGTCTTCATGATGTAACAGAAAACTCTCCCTTAAGAATAGCCTTGCGGTCCTGAGAGAAGTCGACCCAGGCCTCATGCTCCTCCCCACTGAGGTTCTAGAAGCTGAACAGTCTTGGTCCTACCCAGCCACACTGGGAGAAAACAATCCAGAGCAGCCCAACAAACACAAGGCTTTACCCAGCTTGTCTCTTTGAAGCTCTGGGACATGACAAGAGGAGTCAAAGGGCTAGGCAAGAGTGCCCCTCTGCCATCAAGCCCCTGACACTCCAAGTGTGATCTCCAGATAAGCACTGTGGTCACTAAACAGGCTAGAAATGCTGAATCTCAGGACCCGTCCACACTCACAAAGTCAGACTTTGCCCTGTCACAAGGTCCCCAGGGGACTTATGTGCACAGCAAAGTTTGAGGAGCACTGGTAATGCTCAGGTCCCATAAAAGGGCTGGGAAACCAACCCCAGCGTGAAGGTGACGATTGCAAACACTGTGACCTCGAGAGCCAGCACAGTCATCATTTAGAAAGCACCAGAAGTGTTTCAGACACACTAAAGAGGAAAAGATGACTGGAACATTTAAAAGCATTAAAACTAAGCCACAGAATGCAAAAGTAAAGTAGCTGGAAATTTTGTTTTTCTGCTTAGTAAGCCTGCTTGAAGTGCTAGGAAGCGATACTGAGCCAAACATGGAAGATTTCTGTCCACCTTAGCCCTCCCCAGCCCAATACAGTAGGGACCGCAACAGCTTCTTCGCTCACTTAGGCTTGCCTACTGGTGAGTAGGGACACGAACACAGCCCCGTCAGTGACTCAAAGGGCAGAGGAACAAAGTGTGGAGTCCACACACTGGGAACGCTGTCTTAACAGAGTACGGAGGAGGCTGCATGGAACTCCATGCTAAAGCTGAACCAAGGAGAACCAAGGAGAAAATAGAGTTGTTGCAAACCATGACCGTGGAGGGCCTGAAAATTCCATAGGATCCACAAGAAAAAAAATTAAACCAGGTCTTTATAATGTCTCTCAATATTTGTATCTTATGTAGGCCCCCAAATAACAGCATACTCACAGACAACAATCGTCTGCCAAAATTAGCTTTAGTAGATGTATGCAATCGTTTGCATCGAAGTTTACTAGGAAAAATGCATTCCTGTTACCTGCAGCTTCCCCTTTTGTTTAAAGGTATTTTCGTCACCTTCAGGAAGATGGACCTCAAAGTCACAGGGTCTTGACTAGTATGCTTCACAAGAAACATAACAGGCATTTCTTGCAACTGACAAAACTTAGATTTGCCCATGTGGAGGAGGAGCTTGGTCTTAATAGGCAGGGGAGGGCAGAGCTTGGAGTGACTTCAGATGTGCATCCCAGCATCACACCCCAGACCAGACGCCTCTGGGTCAGGCAAGAAGTGACACCTGTTTCCTTTCTCCCTCCAGGATTACCAGGTGGACGGCAGCACCCTGCTGGCCTCCCCCTTCCTGAAGCGCTTCACTTGGGCTGAGAGCAAACCCAAGGCCTCTGTGAAGATTGAGTAAGGAAGCTGGGGGTCTTCTCCATGATCAACTGATGGAGGGAGGGGTGAGAAGGAAGATGCTGGGGACATTGGAGGGCCACTCGCCCTCTTGAACCACAGTGTTCGGGCATTGCAGAAATGTACTTTTTGTCCTCAGAAGGGCAAGAAGGAGGGTATAAAAGAAGTCAGAGAGATGAGCACCAAGTGCTGAGAAGGAAGCCTGGGATTTGAGAAGTAGAAATGTGCCGAAAATTCTAGCATTGACAGGCAGTCCAAACACATGAAACACAGCGCCTTGGCTGGAAGGAGCCTCATAGGCCCAACTGTGAACAGTGCAAAAGTCAGACGGAGACACGCTTATGGGAGCAGGGAGGGCGGCTGGCCCATGACTGTACCCGGGGCTGGCAGCGCTGGGATGGGAAAGCACACAGTCCTGTTTTCCCAGCTAAGATGCGCCATCCCGAGAAGCCAACCCTTCCAAGAGAAGGCTGTTTTCCTGTTGGCTCCTGCACCCCACCCTCCCTACAGTGACCATCAGCAAGTGCTGTTGGAATTACTTAGCCCCAACTTTTCACTCTACTGGCCCTGTCACTGCAGCTTCTCTGTGCTAGTCTCTACCTGGGGATCGTGCTGGACAGGCGAAGTCTGGGCCAATCTATCAGGCATTCCTACCTTTCCTGATTCAATGCCTGCCCGTCTCACCTGAAGGCAGAATGTGCTCCTCTTTCCTCTAAATCAGGGGTTTAAATCAGGGGTCTCTAAGTCAGAGCAGACTTTTTCTTCAAGAGTCACATAGGAAGCAACTACTTGGGGCACCTGGGTGGCTCAATCAGTTAAGCCTCTGCCTTCAGCTCAGGTCATGATCCCAGAGTTCTGGGATCGAGTCCTGCATCAGGCTCCCTGCTCAGCAGAGAGGCTCCCTCTCCCACTTCTGCTCCCCTTGCTCATTCTGTCTAATAAGCAAACCCTTAAAACAACAACTTCTCAACTCTGCCACTGTAGGATAAAAGCAGCCACCACCAATCTATAAACAAGGTGTGGCTGTGTTCCCATAAGCTTTATTTACAGAAACCGGTGGCCGTGGCCAATGAGCACATGAAAGGATGCTTAAGGTCATGAGTCAGCAGGGAAACGCAAATCAAAACCATGACGAGGTACCACTTCACACCCACTAGGGCGCCTAGAACCAAAAAGTAGGTGTTGACGAGGATGTGGAGAAATTATAAGCATTATGTGTTGCTGCAGGAATGGAAAACAGTACAGTCACCTTGGGAAACAGGATAGCAGTTCTTCAAAAGGTTAAATAGAGTTACTCTAAGACCCAGCAATTCCACTCCTTCAGTACATACCCAACAGAATGAAAACTTAAATCCACGCAAAAGCTTATTCACGAATGTTCATAGCAGCAGCGTTAAATAACCCAAAGTAAAAATAAGCCAACTGCCCTTCAGTTGATGAGTGAAGTACATCATACAAATATTATTTGCCAATAAAAAGTACGAAGTACGGATACATGCTACAACATGGACAAACCTTGAAAACATTATTAAGTGAACGAAGCCAGTCACAACAGACTATGTAGCATATGATTCCTTTTACGTGAAATGCCAGGAGTAAGCCAATCTATACAACAAAGCCAGTCAGTGGTTGTCTAGGGCCGGAGGTGGGCAGGTTGGGAAAGAAGGGTACCTGGCTATACTAATGGCTATGGGTTCTGGGGGGTGAGGAAAATGTTCTAAAATCGATTGTGTTGATGGTCGCGCCATCTCTGAATATACTAGAAACCTTTCAGCTGAACACCTTAAACAGGTGAACTGTATCTCAAAGCTGTAAAAAATAAAAAAGAAACCAAGCAGATGGCCAGCCCACAACTGACCTTGATCCAAGTCAAAATGTGGCCCCAAATGCCTCTGAGTGATAGAGTTAGCACAACTGAACCCCCACAAGTAAGTCTGAAGGGAGGCGCACTGCCAGGAGACAGCTTCACGCTTATTTCCTTTTAACGTGAGCACTGTGGTGGTACCGGAGCGGAGTCCCCTCAGAGGGGAGCGGATCTGGGGACCCTCGCAAAGACGACGTGGATAAGGGAGAAAAGAAAGCAGGCTACCAACAACCTCCTGTTTCCTGTTTGGAACACTTAGTCTAGAGCTCTGTGAAGGAAAGCCATAACCTCTCCCTCGACTCTGAGATTAAAAATGTAGAAAGTGCTTGACGTGTTAGTCCAGACCCCATCGAAATAATGCGGTAGCACACGAGGCTTTCTCGTTCTCACCCCGGCACGAACAAATACGAAAGGACGAGAGCAGCTTTTCTCTCCCGTGTATCTGTCTTAGGCTGGAGGTAACATACAGAGCCAGAAGCCAGTTTCTTCTCCTTTGAGCCTTGCTAGCGACAGTCCCCTAACGTCGGTTTTCTAGAACCCAAACGTGACAGGGAGACAACTGTACTGACCTGTTGGTCCGAAGCTCTGCTGCTTTCTTGAGGTTGTTGTAACACATCCCCACAAAGTTAGTGGCTTAAACCAAGAGAAGCTCATTCCCTTGTAGTTTCCGGAGGCCAGAAGTCCAAAGTGAAGGTTTCGGCAGAGCGGTGATCCCTCTGGGGGCTGAGGGCGAGCCCGTTCCTCGCCGCTCCCGGCTCCCGGCGTCTGTCTGGGCGTTGCGGGGCTTGTGGCCGGCTCTCCCCGCTCTGCCCTCAGCCTCCACTTCCGCTTGCGGCTGCGAGGCTCCAGCTGCCTCTCCTATAAGGATGCGCGTGATTGTATTTAGGGCTCACCTGGGCAGCTCGGGCTCGGCTCCTCCTCTGAAGGCCTTTAGCTTAATCACCTGTCTTGCCACACGAGGTAATACTCGGTCTTTGGTCAAAGCGCTCTTCATGGGTTCCAGGGATTTGAGATCAATGTGTTTTGGAGGCAGGAGCCCCAGTAGCTAACCGGCCCAAGAGGCACCGAGGGCCATACCTGTCTTGGAATTTCTTCCACCTGGGATTATGGGTTTGCAGTATCTAGTCACCCCGTCCAGCCCCCGGCCAACAGAAGGCATCTTTCGGCCTGGTGCCTAGTTCGGAAAGAGCGTGCGGCTCTAGGACAGGGAGCCCCTAACCTGAGACCGAGGTGGGCTTTGATAACCATTAGCTCTAGAACAGTTATGAGCCAAGACCTAACAGGAAAGAGGGGACATGAACATTTGTTTTCAAGCAATCGGTTTTGCGTATTTGATTTTTTTTTTTCTTTTCTCGCTCCAGCTTGAGAGTAACCAGTAAAAGCAAGGAGTCGGGGCTCTCCGACCTCACGCGGCCTGCTTTCTGCCATTCTGGGTGTGGGCACAGCAACAGAGGCAGGCGCAGATTTACGTATGACAACTCAGAGCTGGAAAAGAAGATTTCGTGCTGCTCTCCCCCGCCAGACTACAACTCGGTGGTCTTATACTCCACCCCGCCTGTCTAAAGTTTGACACGTCGCCTTCTTTCTAGAACCACACAAGTATTTATGCCCCCTGAAAACTAGCTTTTGCCAGTATGACACATATATAAATTTACACCTTCACCTTTCCACAGGAGCAAGCTGCCTTTTGTGATTTTTAATAGTGCTTTTTTTTCTTTTTGACTAACAAGAATGTAACCCCAGTTAGAGTAATAGTGACAAGTGAAAAACACCACTGGTAAATCCTCACATTATTCAGTGTGTTAGAGAAACCCTTTCTAAGCCCAATGACTTACCTGCTCCCACCCCCGAGACCACAGGGCATTTGATGATTCGGGAGATGCACTGATTCCCGCGGTGCGGTGTGGACTTGATGGGGCCAGCCCCCGGCGCCCTGGAACCGGAGGCAACCAGCCCTAAGCTGGCCTGTGCAATGTCTCTGGGGTCCTCTAGCAGATACAACATGGAAGGAGGAGAAGGAAAGAAGGGAGAAAGGAAGCAGAGAACAAACGGGGCAGAGCACTGGAGAGGAGAATTTGTGCTGTCCCAGATGGGAAGGGAGTAGGAGAAAGCTATCAGCCATGACGATGCCATGGCTTCCAAACCCCAACCGAAGCCGGTCCACATAGAGAACCCAGCCAGGGAGCAGGCAGGACAGAAGGACGAGGAGACATTTTCTGGATTCCGGCAGGCAAGAAAGGGACGAACATATTTTTTTGGAACTACAAAACAAATTTTAAAATCTTAGCTATGGGACTGGATCTATGCCCGTTCCCATATATGGCACATTTTTTCATTTCCAGCACTGAACTTGTGCTTAAATCTGAGCCCAGGCTGCAGGCCCCTCTAGCAAGATACACTGAAAACTTGCCCTGAGCTAAGTTGGTTCCACAGTGTGATGGCCTCACACGTTGCAGGTTCCTTGCTCCAAGTAAGCTTATTGGAATGAGTTTAGCCTGTTAGGGCTACTGGTTGGGCTTTAAGCCACATGTTCAAAAATATTGTCAGATACTATTTTGAGTCAATGTATAATCAAGACACTTCACTCAATTTTTTACATTAACCTGTTTTGTACAGTTAGTTATAAAAGGAAGCTGACGAGGATGAAAATGAGTCTTGCAGAGGGTTTCCTCTATACTAAAACCAGGACAGATGAAGCCAAAACAGGATGAACAGAGTGAAAACCCCATCTCTATATCAACTAAACCAACTCACTGAAACAGTTGGGACCCAAAGGATAGGAAGTCAACCATGTTTCCTTCTTAATGGGGATTCTACTGTCTCATGCTAGTCTACTGGAAAGATGTGGAAGAACGTTAACCGATGTTTATTAAGCACTTTATGCTCCTTGAGAAAAAAGGTGATATGTAATTTATGCAGGATACTTTTAGAATTGGGACTCAGGATATTAATGAGCCATCAAGAGGAGAAAAGCCTCTTTTCATCTGCTTTGGACCCTGCGTTGGGTCTGAGATGATGGAAATAGGGAGACAGGGTACACAAGGGTGCCGACTTTTTGGGGTCTAAAGACCCTGGATCTCTCAACTGGCTCTGTTTGATGCTATGTATTTAGGATGTATGCACCTTCAAAAACCAGTCAAGGCTGGACAGGCAACAGTGAATTGCTGCTTCTGGTGGCAGAGAAGAGTATGCTTCCCTTTATGCAAGTAACTTAACTCTAGAACCTGAAATATACTAGAAGAATCTTTGCTTCCTTCCCTGTGTGTCACACTCTGGTTTCAAGGTTCTTAGTGTAAAGAGTTGCGACGGTCAGCACACCCCAAGTGAGGCGGCGGGCGCACCCTGGGTGGCTCTGACGGGGAAACCTCTGGCCGGCAGAGAGGTAAGGCAGTCCTCTCCACCAAGGGCCCAGTGCCAACAAAATCAGGCCAGTGCCAGAAGAGGGCATGAGCTTTGCTCTTCCTCTTCTTTGCATGCACAAAAGCACCTGGGACAGCCAGTGACAGTATCAATCAGGGAACCAGAACCAGGTTGAATAGGGAAAATAAAAGAAGACCTCAATCAATTGTCCCGCGCTTTCAAATCAGATAAGGAGCCAGCAATGAGTGAAAACAAAAAACCTTAACTCTGTGTACTGCATCTTGATTTCAATAATCTAATTCTGAATTGTTCAGAGACCTTAGTAATGCCATCTTTCCAAAAAAAAAAACAAAAACAAAAACAAAAAAACAAAAGCATGTACTAGAACTGTGTTAATTCAGCTGCTTCAAAGACAGCTTTATAGCCGACACCAGTCCACCAGTCAACAACGGTTCCAGATAGAGTCTTAACATGGAAAGAAAAGCGGAAGCTTGCAGGAATGTGTCTGTCTACTGGCAAACTGCTTGCCACAGAATGGTTCATTTACCAGCCCTGAACATTTATTAAAAAGCACTGAAAACTAAAACACTAATTAACCGATGACATTATTAGAACCATTTGCCATTTACGACAAAAATAGTTGGCACTGACAAGTAAAGCAGCATTTCCTTTCAGGATTTGTGAGACCATGTATGGTGTAACAGTGTGGGTGGAATGGGACTGAAACCATATGCAAGTCTGTATCTAGTTAGTCTAAGAAACGATGCTCAGACCTTCATTTTAGCCCATGGAACAGATTTGTCCAAATCCTGAAAAATGTCATGTAGGTCTTCTAGCTGTGCCTTGTTTCCCAGGCCGTCAAGAATGTCAGACCTGAAACAGATACTTGCCAGCCCCTTTTCACTGGTGAAAGGAGGAGCGCATCTTTGACAGTGGTAGTAACTGTATGTGTATATACGTGTGTGTGTTTTGTGCGTAACTATTTAAGGAAACTGGAATTTTAAAGTTACATTTATACATACCAAGAGTATATGCTGCAGATATAAGTAAGACTTAATTTGGTCCTACATCTCTAGTCACTATGAATGTATTTTGTATGCTATCTTCATATAATAAAATTAACTTCTAAAAACATCTATGTACTTTCTCCAAATTTGCTTATACATGAAAAAAGGGATCACGGGTTTCCTTGGGGGTGGAGGACTGGTGTTCTGAGGGATCTCATTAAATACCAATTATGAAACCCAGCACAAGAAAAGTCAAGCAAAAGAAACCCTAAAATGAACAGAATCAGAAGTAGAATGTACAGACTGAGTGCAAGTGCTGGCGGCAAATGGAAGTGCCCTCAATTAAAAAAGAGGTGGGGAAAAAATAAATAAAAAAGAAGTGGGCTTTCTCACTGATTTTCAGCTAAGAAATGACTACCATTATTACAGGATATGTGTGTGTACATTTACGTATTTTAGAGGCGGTGTGCAGGAAACCATACAAAATAATTTGACAAAAGCCTAAGACACAAGAACTTCCCTAAGAAAAGTACATCAGCCAAGTGTCCTTCACTTGTGTTTTGGTGGATTACATCCTAAAAAGAGAAATAATTCAGATCATCACTAATAGACGTAAGTGACCAACACATTGTCTTGGAAAGTGGTCATACCATCACCTTCCTAAAAACATCATGAGTAAACTAGGTTGAAGACATGTTACAAGAGAAACCAGGCCGATTCTCTTGGGTACAGAGGCAAGAAAGAGGAAAAATGACTCATCCCAATAAATGTGTGGTTAACTGAAGAGGGCACGAGGCATTTTATCTTCATGAATCTGAAATCCTTTAAAAATATTGTTGATTTTCATAACATTAAGAGTAAAGTCACTCATCGAAGCACATGATTTGAGGAATGCTTGAGGAATTGGTGTCACATCATCATTTAGAAATTTTCTCATGACTCTTGGAACTTATAGGACATTTGGGAATTGTTGTGGTTTGTTTTTTTTCTTTCTTTCCTTCTTTCTTTCTTCCAGCAGAAGAATGGCCCAGTAAGGTTTACTGGACTCCTCAGTGTTAAACATATTACCAGACTTTTGGGTTTCACAGGCCAGTAAATTTTACAAAAATATCCTGGATCCCAACATAGGGATGACTAGCGTTCTATTTTTTGAACTAAGGATATTTTAAGGGAGAAAAAAACAAAACAAAACAAAAACAACCAAATGCCACAAATGTTCTATTTCTTGGTCTGGGTGATACCTAGGTGTGTTCACTTTGTGATAATTCACAGAGCTATATACTTATTTGCAAACGTGTGTATGTGTGTGCTATTATTCATAAGAGATTGTTAAAAGAAGAAAAACCCATTTAATATCACAACTTTTCAAAAACCCATTTAAAAAAGAGTAAGGGCTTAATCTCAGGTGAAAATAGATTAACTTCATGGGCCAGCAACTGTTCTAAATGCTTTAGAGGAATAAACTCACAATTTTCAAAGCAATCCAGTTCGACCTGTACCATTCGTTACACCCATGTCAATGGGAAGATTGAAGTAAACAAGAGGGCTTCAAAATCTCATCCTCACAACTACCTGCCTGCCAGCACCTGTGCTCACATAGTCAGCCTTCGCTTCTGGATGGCCAGTTCAAAACACATCCTGACGCAGCTGGATTCCTTCCTAAGCTCAGGGACACGGCTCCAGAAATACAGCACTCCCTCATGGCCATCAGCTGGACCCTTTCCCACTAGGTGAGACAAACATGCTATTTTCTCTCCCATGTTAGAAAACAAAAAAACTTCCATCTTTCCTTTCCCCTCATTACCAATACACTTCTTTACTCCTCTTTACAGCAAAATTCCTTGGGGTGGTTAGTCTCTGTTTCCAATCCTTCCCCCAACCAAGTACTCTTAAACCCACTAAAACCTAGCTTCCTCTGTCATGGTCATGGATACCGCCCTTGATAAGATTATCAGTTACCTGCAAATTGCTAAATCCAAAGACCAATTTTCAGTCTCAGTCTTTCTGGACTCATCAACAACATGCCCCTTATTCCTGAAAATACCTTTTTTAATTGATTCCAGGACATCGCACATTTTTCTTCCTAATTCACGGGTCATTTCTGTCCCTCTTACACATTGTTCCAGTTACCCTAGGGCTCTGCCCTTGCACTTTTTTCTCTCCTCTGTCTATACTAACTCCCTTCATGATCTCAACCAATCTCAGGGCTTTAAATGACATCTATATAATGACTTGCAAATTACATGTACAGACCAAATCTCTCCCCCAGACTCTAAACTCACATGACTGCATGTTAAACTGATACCTCTTGATGCTGTGGCAGACTGTATTTTCCAAAAATAGTGGCAATAACATCTCTCATCCCACATGACCTTTGGCAATGTGCCCTTGCCACTTCCCCATCAAATTCCTCTCCCCTAGAATCAGAGACGCCTTTGTGACTCACTTGTAATCAACAGAATGTGGCAGAAGTGACACTGCACGAGTCTGAGGCCAGGGCAGAAAAGATCATGCCCTTTCCACCCAAGTCTCCTGGTATACTCATGCTCCAGAAGCTCCCACTAGAGACCCAGTCACCATGATTGGAGAAGCCTGAGCCACAGGGTGAGGCCACGTGTAGGCTTCCACCGACAATCCCCAGCTGAACCCAGCTTTTAAGTCATTCGGTCCCAATGCCAGACCAGATGATTTCAGCCCCCAGCCATTGGAATTTTCCCAGGAGAGGCCCCAAACCTAATGGAACAGAGATAAGCCGTGCCGGCTGTGCCCTGTCCAAATTCCTAACCCACAGAATTCCTGAGAATAACAAAATGGTTGTTATTTTGTGCCAGTAAGTTTGGAGTCATTCATTACAAAATAAGTAACCAGAACAAATGTGCACTGATCATCTTAAACGAAACAGGTCACAGACCAAACTCCCAATTGTCTTTCCTCACTTCCCCATCCTTCTTGCCACCCTCCAAAGAAACCTTTGTTTCTAAATATCTTTCAATGCAGTAGAATCCTCCTTCCTGTTAGCACCAGGTCAAAATCTTACCAGTGATTTTGACTTCTCTTCTCATTCCATATCCAACGATCAGGACATCCTTTTTGGCTCTACCTTTAAAATGTATTCAGAATCTCATCACTTCACACCACCTCTGCTGCCATTACTCCAGTCCAAATCCCTATCATGTTTTGCTCAATATATTGCACGAGCTTCTTACTAGTAACCAAAGAGATCCTTTTTAATTGTATTTCCCACTTAAAATCTTCCTGCAGCTTCTCCTTTCAATGGAGTGAAAGCCAAAGTGGTTCTAAAATGGTCTCCAAAACACTACCTTCCTTCCCCATTACCTAACTTCACTTCCTTACTCTGTTGTAGCCACCCGGGCCCCTTTGCTATTCCTCAAATACTCCTGGCACATTTCGACCTGGAATTCTTCCCCCTCAGATACCTGCATGGCTGGCTCCATTACCTCAAGTCTGCTTGAGTAGCACCTTCTCAGTGAGGGCCACTACCCAGATCATCCCATGCAAAATTCTAGCAGCACCACCACATTCCCCACATCTCAAGTTGCAAGATGAAACACAGGGATAACCAAATTTGAATTTCACATAAACAAATTAATTTTAATTTTTTTAAAAGATTTTATTTATTTGAGAGAGAGAGAATGACACAGAGAGAGAGCATGAGAGGGGCAAGGGGCAGAGGGAGAAGCTGACTCCCTGCCGAGCACAGAGCCCAATGTGGGACTTGGTCCTGGAACTCCAAGATCATGACGTAAGCCTAAGGCAGTTGCTTAACCAACTGAGCCACCCAGGTGCCCAACAAATAAATTTTTTAAGACAAATATGTCTAATGCAATACCTGAGACATACTTATGCTAAAAAAGAAATTATCCATTGTTTATCTGAAATTCAAATTCAACTTTGTGTTCTCTATTTTTATTCGCTAAATCTAGTAACCCCACCCCCATCCTTTACCCTACTTTACTGTCTTTCCATAGCCATTATTACCACTTACTGTACTATGTATTTTGTCTTCTTCCCGCTAGAGTGGAAACTCTGTAAGAGCAGAAATATTTGTCTGTAGTGGTCAGAGTTGTTCTGTTGGTTCCTCTAGAGCAATGACTGACATTTATCAGGCATTCGGTAAATACGTAATGAATGAGTGAATCCCAATTCATTCAACTGTGGGTAAGTGGTTTCCCAAGATCACAGAGCTCTAGGTGGTAGAGCCAGGATCTGAACTCAGGTAGTCTTGTTCTGACAAGCTGGTTTCTTAACCACCATACAGACTATTTCTAATAAATGTAAAGGACATGTGTTTTAAAAGTCTGTCTTCCCTGGGGCATCCAACTCCTGGTTTCAGCTCAGGCTGTGATCTCAGGGTGGTGAGATGGAGCCCTGTGTCAGGGTCCCCGCTCAGTGTGGCGTCTGCTTGGGACTCTCTCTCCCTCTCTCTGCCCCTCCCATTTCAAAATAAATAAAGAAGTCCCTTTCTAAAAAAATAAGTAAATCTTTCTCCACTGTAGCCCTTCCCCCACACTCACGTAGAAGGCTATTTTACAGATGCACCCCTAAACTGTGCAATTGCTCCAGGTGGAGGGAAAACGCCTGTTTTTGACCATTCGGAGCACAGGAGATGTAAGTAATAAACCACTGTGTATGTCCACTCACCAGAGTGTAGGAGGCATAACATTGGCCTAGCTTTTAACAGTATTTTAATGTTTTTTCTTATGAAATTTCAATCTAAAAGATCCCCCAAAACACGCTCTATCCTAGGCAGACTAGTCTCTCTTCCCCATGAACCTACAATGGTCATTTTAATTTGCCATGAAATCCATGGATTTTTTTTTTCCCCCACAAGGACCTTCTACAATTATTCTCTCTCTCTCTCCTCTGAATTTCTACAAGCAACTCACCAGTTCCTTCAGGTGAAAATAATCCCTCCTTCCTCTTTACTTACCCTTCACACCTAGGCCTCAAGTCCCTTGTCACTCTCTACTCTGTATTTTTTTTTTCAACTTTTCAAATGTACAGGAAATAAACACTAGGTACTCAGATTCAACAAATGCTAACATTTTTGCCATTTTTGAAATCTACTGTTATATTCTGAATCATGTCTCTGGAAGACCTATACCTATATAGTAAATTACTGAAGCACCGAATCAAAAGCTGGCCACACACCATTCCCGATCCTTTCACATAAGTAAGACTTCTTTCCTAAACTACACTGTAAAAGCCATGTGTTATATAGAAATGTTTGAGTATAACTATGTACTTTATAAATAACAAGTACTCACACCTGCATTTTTGGTACCTAGAATAGATCCAAGGAGGTATTTCACAGGTATTTGGTAAATTAATGAATAAACATGCCACCAACAATTCCTCCAAACACACAGGAAGTATCAGCCTTTGAAATCCCAATGATCAGGCAAACGTCACCTTGTTAAATAAACTGGTACCAAAAAAATGACAAACTTCTCTGTAATTCTTTATTAAAAATACGGCTGTACACATAGAGACTGAAAACAGGATTAAAGATGAATACCCACATTGGGATCATGACATCAGAACTTAACATACTGGTGCTTTTTAGGGAAGTTGTTGACATCCAAACCACAGAACCAAGGTCAAAAGCAAAATACAAAGGTACCCTCAAAAATATTTACAATGAAGTAAATACACTAACAGAATTTAAAATAGGTACAAAAAATTGAAATGACCAACGTTACATGATTTCAAGGGTTGTCCTTTCTGTGCTTTGATCTGTCATAACAGAAGGTATGGGAAATTTATATCCTTAATTTGACTATTCTCAGATATTAAAATCTTCCAATGAATTAAAAAGACTAACTTTCAGACAACCTCTTAAATGGAATTACACTATGGAAAAGAGGGCTTCCCCAAAAAACACCTAAGCAGAACTAAGAGTTCTACTGAAAACCATTCCCAATAAAAACTAAATGAAAAATAAATATAAAACAAAGCTTAAAAAAAATATGTATTACCTGACACCATCTGTTTTCTGGCCGACAATATTTACTCATGAAAACATATCAGCTGTCTACCTTTATATTCAAACCAAGACCTGAGGTTACTAGGGGCTGAAGCAAACTAGCACTTAAGATGCAAACATTCTTGGGTTTGTGATTTGAACCTGCCTTGCAGAGGGAAGTTTGCTGGTCTATACAGGATGAAAAATTCAAGCCCTATTTTACCCCTGCCCTTCCTTAGCTTTCACAAAACATTGGTCCACAAATTAAATTTTCAAAAAGTTCCCAGACCCCAAAACTAAAATAGATGATCCCCTTTCATTTTCAAAGAAAACAATATTGGAAAAAATCTCCAGCCCGCTTATAAATTAAGCATTTCATATTTCTTCTAGAATACAAGTAGTTCTTTTTTGTACAAAAGAATTACAATATGATTTGTCAAAAAACATATAAAAAGACAGCTGCTCTTCCTCAAATACATGAGCTAATGATAAAAGACTTTTGCATGTTAATGTCTCCAAGTTCTTGTTCCTTTTACATAAAAAAGAACATTATGGTGGCAAATGTTAATTATCCTTTGAATATTGAACATTATGTTCTTTTAAAATCCATCCAGATCAAATGCAATAATTGATTTTTTTTAACTCAACAACTGATGCTACCAAATGTGGACTCAAACACACCTGTTAAAATGTGTAAAGCGTGTCTTTAGTCTTCAAAGCTTTCAGGTGAGGAGAGGTGTTTTTTTCTTGATGCAAATCTCAAGGCAGAGAAAATCATTTTAAAGCTTATAAAAAGTGGACAGAGAAATATTAAAAACTTCTCTGAAAACTACAAATATGTATAATTATTAAAATTGAAGACCGTAACATCAGTTGCAAGTGCTTGGAAGTCTTTCCTGACCTTTTGAGTTTCCACATTTTCTTCATAGTTGCATGGTGAGCACCCAGTGCTAGTAAAACATTCAGTGCTGGGAAAGGAGATAGAGTCTTCATTACTGTTTTTTTGTGAAAGAAAATTCCTATGTATTTGGCAGTCTTCAGTATCAAAGTATAGGTATTTCATTAACTAGAAATTCCATGAATACCCAAGTTTGGCGACAACTGCACGTCCAAATATTAAGAAAGTTAAGAGGAGGAAAATTCCAAACTTTTGAGATTGACTTATTCAGGAATATCCCACATAGTGAAATTATTATCAAAAGTACTATTACTTTGGGCTAAGCAGTGACTGCAAAGGCACAGCAGATTGTTATCCCTCCAGATTCAGGCTGTAAAACTTCAGAAAGCTCTTGATGCCAGACCACTGCTGTGTTTAGTTCATCCTCTGAACAGTGTCTCTGTGTCTGTATCCAGTGTAAAGTACCATAATAAAGCTGTGGTTCAAAGAACAGAACTTTATACAAAAAAAGCGAACTGGAAAGAATCTAAAGCAATATACTCCTGAACTTCAGGCCTTTTATCAGAATTTTTTTTTCTATTAAAAAAATTGCATAAATGTAAATATATCTGACAAGCAGGGAAACACCTTTTTTTAAAAAAGGCTCTGGCTGAATTTGGAGCAAAGAGCTCTATGTGCTCCTTAAGTTCCTGTTTATCCAATCCTCACTCAGAAAGGATTTACATCTACTGATGGGGGAATCCGTATCCAACAATTCACTGATCTCTTTGTGTGTTCTTAAAAACAAAACAAAACCAAAAAACCCCAAAAATCTCCATTTGAACTAACAGTGTGGGTGGCATACAGAGCTTGCATACAATACTCTTGTAAGAATTATACACTATACTGTACTTCTGTGAAATTATTTACCTGGTCCATTATGTTATTCAGGGCAACTCATCCCCAAAAGAGCAAATTCTGCAACCTTCAGTGACAAAAATGCTGCCCAGCATTGTTTCCCAAAAATGTCCTTGCAAATAGTTTCCCTTAATAAGTAAGTATACAATGTGGCAAAAGTTCAAAGATCAGAAAAAAGTCTTTAAAAAATTAAAATTAGTGCATATACAAGTGGAAAAAAACAAAAGCGGGAACACCATTCACCTAATGGTGCTCCTTAATCTAAAATAAATTCTTCACAGATATGGCCCCAATGGCAGCCACAGCTCTAGGACAAGTGAAACATTCTTCCTTTCAAGTAACAGTGTACCTGACTGAAGTGCAAGCAGCTTTGCTCATCTCCTGTTTGTTTCCCAAATGTGAAATGAGAGGATGAGAACAGTTCAGCTGTAGTGCAATTTGCTCTCGGTTAAGGTCCTCAGCCATGTCCTGCGTGCTTTTTCAGCAAATACTACAACTGACCATTTGCAGCTGCAATCAGTTCTTGGAAAGTGTTTTCAAAGCAGCGCTTTAAGTCACTGTAAGTCACCACAAGTACACTCTTCTCGTCTCTGGAAATGAGGCTTATTTTTTCTGGCACACCAGCATCTAACTGAAACAGAGACACAAAATGGGAAGTTCATGCTGGGCAGAGGATAATCCACTTTAGCTCCTTTAGCACAACTTTTGCAACAATGATTAATATTTTAAAAATTTGTCATATTCTCTTCTAGATATACATAAGCATTTTACATTACTAATCAGTATGCACACTTTTCAACTCGGATGTTTCCACCTATCTTTCATGCTTAGTTCTTGTCTGCATTATAGTTCATCATTTTATTATTCCAATATCTTTTTTTTTAAGTAAGCTCTACACCCAACGTGGGGCTTGAACTCACAACCCCGAGATCAAGAGTCCCACAAGGAATCCCAGTATCTTCCAGCTTTTTTGTGTCACAAATTATAGAGCAATGAACATATCCATCTACTTAATTTTTTTTCTTCTGTATATTTACTTCCTTTGGAGAAATAATTAAAAATATAAATACTGAATCAAAAAGTACAAATAAATAATTTTATAGCTTAATACATACAGCTGAATTGTTTCCAAACAGTATCAGAAACCCCTGATTTATGAGTTGTACCAATTTATAAACAATTCCATATCAAGGGCATGCCTTGCTATTTTTATTTACATTTTTTGATGAATGTTATCAAATGTTTTCCTACATTTACTTGTGTTATTTCCACAGTAGGAATGCCAGTTTATGACCTTTACCCACTCAGCGGTCAAGATTTGGTAATAATATTTTACTGAGGTCGTTATAAAGCATACACACTAATCCTTAGTCCATCGAATAACTTATCTGTTATGGTTTTCACTTTTTCTGGTTAGTTTTCAATGTACATTTTTCCTTCCTTTTTCATTAAGTCATGAATTAAAATGTTTAAAATTTACTAATTCTGAATGTTCAAACTTTCAAATCATTTTACCAGTTAGTTTGTCTAATTTCCACCAAAATATGCTATGTAAGATTTTAATTTTTTATATCATCAATATGGCCATCCATCCCTATTAATTTATTACACTCTTTCCAGACTTAGAAAATTATCACACTTTCAGATTTGGGATAAATTTTATTTACTACTAGCTATTTTATGAAATGAAATAGAATTTTCTTCAAGTTATCAATTATCCTAATATTCATTAAATACTCTTCACTTAAGGTATCTGTCCACGGCTTAATTTCATAGGATCTACCAACCAGTGTTTACACCAGAGCTACATATTTTTAGTTACTGGCGCTTTGCTACTATGTATACTATTTTCTAAAATCCAGTACAATTGTTCTCTACTCACTACTTTCAGGAAAAATGTCTTCCCCTTAAGAAAAAGAGTGAATAAATACATAAGTCATGCTGGATTAGTTCAACTGTTCTGTCTTAATGTAGATTACTGACAATACTCTTTTTAACGAGGTCTAAGGAAGTTCAAGCAAGGCAAAGTCGTGCCTAAAAAAAGAAAAAACACCACGTTTTCCCTGAAGATTCCCTGAAGAGTGAGCACACTGTAGGTTGCCAGCTCTACATCCTGTGCCACAGTAGGTATATCCTCTAGCACTTGTAATTTAGGGGCAGTTTAGACCAAGGTTCAACAAATGGTTTCCATAAAGATGGCAAGAGAATAAATGCCTTAAATTTCAGGGCCGTTGAGTCTCTGTCACATATTCTTCTTAGTTTTGCTTTTGTTTTTTTTGTTTTTACAATCTTCTAAAAATATCAATACTATTCTCAGATTGTGGGCTCTACAAATACGGGCTGTCAGGCCACAGTCTGTCAACCTCTGAGATTTAGATATAAACCTATACAAAGACTAGGACTGACTTCTGGAAACCCGTTCTACACTCTGTGATTCCAAGTCATCCATAAGGAAGATGCACTCCTTCCTTCCTTTGTAAACTGTCTCTCTTCTAGCCCTTTCAAAAACACAAAGCTCACCTCTCAAATGAACTGACAGATCTCCATCCACCTAAGTTCATCTACTCACCTAATTCTCCTCTTAGAATGCTGGGCCCACTGTGCTTTTACTATTGTAACACTGGATTACTATGCCCAGTAAATGAACGGGTAACATGTAGGACACTGAACAACACTCATGATGACTTAAAAGAAAGGAATTCAACTTTCAAAAAATATTTAAATATAAAATTATTTTTGTTTTTCCCACCCAATGCTTTTGTGACATTTTATCACAATGAAAAGATCCACAATGAAAAATTCTGGAATTATTCATGTAGATGTTAAAAAACCTGCCTAGTCTAGAAATTGTTATTAGGTAGATATACCTGATAATTATTAATAAAATGTCTTCCAGGCTGGAGAAGAATACATCTACACTTAAGTCTCTTAGTGTTTGCAACTCTGAAAACTGTAGATGGTATTGTGATCTTAAAAATCCAGATACAATTACCTTGTTAAGACAAGAAATGATATGACTGAGGTCAATCCAAGGAGCACCCGCTTCTGTCACCTGATGGAAAAGATGATCCCTAAAGAGTTTCAAAAGATAACGGTCTCCAGTCTCCGACCAGGTAGGATCCTTCTGAAACCTGGGGAAAAGTAATATTTTATCTCAATAACTCATGCTGTATACCACACAGCCATGTTGATTCTTCAGACTCCACACTAGTTTATTTTTTTCTCTGATAAGGGAGTACATGTGTGTATGTGATTTATTTTTTTAATCCTCCTAAAGTTAAAGAGAGGCTAAAAATTTTTGTTTCCAAATTTTATGTGCAGATTGCTAAATTTTTAAAAAATAATTTCACACAACATGCAAGTATATGAATACCAGTTTCTAATTCTCAAAGGCAATCATTCCTTATATACTCCTATTTTATAATCACTTTCTTAGTTAAGCTCCCACCATTAGATAAAATGGAGGAAAAAGAAAATGTCTTCAAAGATCTTCAGAATTAGGTTTAAGGAGATTCTTTTCCTCCTCTCACCTTTAGGATATGAAGTAGAGAGATATGATCAGATATGTGTTCAACTTTACTGGTAAGCATAAAATAGAGAAATGTTTAAGGAAACAAAAACAGAGTAGATTTTGGCTTCCTACCATCATGAGCAGATGTGAAAGTGTGCTGCGAAGAACTAGAGAACAGTGAGAGTGATCATCTGGTCAAAACGACCAGTGTCACTTTCCAGTGACCTCTGGAACTAATGGTCTAGTGAGGAAAACAGATACTCAAATAACCAAAGAAAGCTGCATACTGAGATAATGCCATCAAGAGAAAGGGAAATAGTACACAAAAGAAACATGAATTCATCTGGGAAGGCAAGGGAAGCTTTCCACAGGAAGCAGTGGATGCTCTTCTCAGAGGAATTAGGCGCTAGTCAGAGGCACCAGTATTTGCAAGGAACAGGGCATGCAGCATTTCAGAAACTCAGCAAAGGTCAGCAGCTGGATGCAGTTGGGAGTTAGAAAAGAAAGAGGCCAAGGGAGAGACAGAGAATAAGAGCAAGGAGGGGGAAGAGAAAAAACAAGGACAAAGAGGGAGAGAAAGCAAAAAGGGGAAGGAGAAAATTAAAAGAAAAAAAAAATGAGGCAGATCTGAAGCAAAGATAGGAAGGGAGAGATCAGATTACGCAGTCTTGGTTAAAAAACTAGGTCTGGTGGAAAAAACAAACAGGTCTGTCTTCTAAGAACAAGATGGAAGGCCTACCAGATGGCTGAAACATAATCATATGAGTTTTGCAAAGATCACGCCAGGGACTTTCAATTAAAATGTTAATTAAACACACCCATTTATCTCTATTCCCTTTTAAAACCCCACCAAATTGACAATAAATGTCTAAGAAGGGGTATAATAAACACGCAAAGACAAAGTGACCAGAAGCGACAACAGAAGAAAAAATTGGAAAGTGAAAAACAGGTAAGTGATATGATCAGCTGACTTGAAAAAACTGAACTCTAACATGCTATAGAAGGGGAAAGCCACACACAAAGGGTAAGCCACAAAAGAAGCCATACCAGTGAGACCCAGGAAGGGAAATCATTGGTACCACCAATGAGTCAAAGTGCAGGTATAAACTAAAGCTGGAAATGGCAGAATTGATGAAAAGTTTTATAAATAACAAATAGATAACCTCTCTCTCATCCCTGCCTCCAATTCTGCTTTGCAGATATTTGCCAGAAAGGGTGCCAGAAATCTTTCCAGACAGGGTGAGCAAAGAAGCTCCAGCCTCCAGGATGCCAAGAAGAGAAAGAGATGGTAGCTGAGACTATTTAACCGACACTTTCTTGCTACTTTGGCTACCCAAAGTTAGACTCTGGGTTTAAACTACAGGTGAAAGGTTGAAGATTTTTTCCTGGACACGAACTTGCCCAAGAGAAATTCTGACATTTAAGAATCTAACAAAAACAAACAAAAATTATACATAACAATATCACACTACTTTACCACACACTCTACAATCCCTGACCCCCAAGCAAGGACCTTCACATTAGCTTTTTAGGTGAAAAAGGTCATTTTTAAAAAAGTTTATTTTTTTAGTAATCTCCATACCCAATGTAGGAATCAAACTTACAACCCCAAGATCAAGAGTCACATGCTCTTGTGACTGAGCCAGCGTGGTACCCTGAAAGAGGTCATTTTTAATATGAATGCACAGCCAAGGATCAGAAATCCTTTGGAGAATGAAACAAAACAAAACAAACTCTTGGTTCCTATGAGATATTGCAGGGAACAGAACAGAACTTAGAACAAAATAAAACCAAAAATCTTTAACTGACAGTCTCAGAGAAACAAGAATTAGATGCTTTAAGACAAACATTTAGAGAACAGAAAGTTCTTGAAAATTAAAAATATGACAGCAGAAACTTAAAAATTCAAAAACAGATTAGAAAAAAACTTTTTTTTAGACAAAATAGAGATAATTACCTAAAAGTAGAACAAAAAGATACAATACAGAAAACAGAAGAGAATATTAGAAAATCAACTGCCATGGTCTAACATCTGAGCAACGGGAATTCCAAAGGGTGAGATTATCAAAGAAATGACGAAGACAGCTTCTCAGACCTGAAGGATATCAGTTTCCAAGATTAAAAGGTATGGCCATCTGTTAATTCATCAAAATGAATCAAATAACCTCACACCAAGACAAATCACTGTGAATTTCTGCACATCATTGATAAAGATTCTAAAACCAACAGGGGAAAGGAAAGGGTTTGAAAAGAAAATGGCTTTGAATCTGGAAGTTAAAAGACAGTGGAGCAATGCTTCAAATTTTGACAGAAATTATCATTACTATTACTTAACTATGTACTAGAGGCACCAGCTAACACAATCACTCCAGAGAAATTGAAAGTATAGAAATTAGGAAGGAGAAAATATAACTATAATTATTTGGAGATAAGACTATGTATCTGGGAAACCCAAGAAAATCTAGTGAAAAACTATCCAAACACTAAGATATCAGGGTACAAAACTTACAGAAATCAGTAATTTTTATGTGCACTAATAATAAGCAATCTAAGAAGAAAGAATGGGGGGGTTCATAAAGTAGTAAATAGTAAAGTGGGTGACAACAAGTATGATGACAGACCATTACCTTAGTTAAGAAACTCAACATCTATAAACACAAATGCTCCTTAAGGTTATTAATAAACATGTTAACTTCTCAATAAAAATACCATCAGGTTTACTGATTTTTTTTAAACAAAAATGCGGATTGTAGAATTTATACAGAAAATTAAGCAGTTTTAGGAAAACAAAAAAGAAAGAACTAGCACCTACCAGATTTTAGAACATTAGTCATTAAAATACTAATGTGAAAGAAGTGCTGCCTTAAACTAGTGCAGAAAAGCTAGACTATTCAATAAATAACTTTTGGGCTACTGGGTAGTCTTCTGAGGGGAAAAGGTGGAGGAGCTGAATACATACCTCACACCCTATATGAATTCCACGAATATAAAAATTTAATATGAAAAAAAGTAAAGCCATTAAGTACGCTAGAAGAAACCATGAGATAATTCCTTTAAAACAGTGGGAATAGAAAAGGCCTTTGTACTTGCTAACTATGATTCAAAATCCAAAAGCATAAAAGAAGTCTGATTAAGACTATAATATAAATGTCTACATGGAAAAAAATTAAGCATAGTCAAAAGAAAAATGACAAACTAAAAAGAAAACGATCACAAAGGATAAATCTCTCTAGCTCCTATACATCAAAGAGGGACAATTCAACTGAAAATAAAAATGTACCAAGGATATAGACAGAAAAAGGAACAGAAATGGATCAAAAACATAAAAATGATAGGCAACATGCTCATAAGTGTTAATACAAAATAAAACTGCATTGAGGTTCAATCTCTCATCTAACAGGCTGACAAAAATCCACAAGCTCGGGCGCCTGGGTGGCTCAGTGGGTTAAAGCCTCTGCTTTCGGCTCAGGTCATGATCTCAGGGTCCTGGGATCGAGGCCCGCATCGGGCTCCCTGCTCAGCGGGGAGCCTGCTTCCCCCTCTCTCTCTCTGCCTGCCTCTCTGCCTCCTTGTGATCTCTCTCCCTCTGTGAAATAAATAAATAAAATCTTTAAAAAAAAAAAAAAATCCACAAGCTGAACAAGTATTGTTGGCGAAAGGCTTTCATGCACCATACACTGGGAAACCCTTCTGTAACAGTTTGCAGTCACATATCCACAGACCTAACAATCACAACTGGGCCTGTATCTATGCACACATAAAACTTAAGTATGCATAAGTCAGTCCCTGCAGCACTGTTTACATTAGCAAAACACCGAAAACAACTCAACTATCTATTGATAAGGAACTGGAGAAATAAATTATATTTCTATTGGAATTATATTTCTATTATATAGCTATGTAATGTAATGGACTATTACATAGCTATATAAATTATGGAAGCAGAGCACTAAGGTTAAAAGCATGGACTCTGGAACCATACTATATGGATTCAAATTTTGGCTCATAAACTCACTAATGATGTGACCTGAAAAAGGTATTTAATTTTTTAAAAAAGATTTTATTTATTTATTTGAGAGAGAATGAGAGTGAGAAAGAGCAGGAGCAGGGGAGAAAGGCAGAGGGAGAGGGAGAAGCAGACTCCCCACTTAGCAGGCAGCCCAACATGGTACTTGATCCCAGGACTCCGGGATCAAGACCTGAGCTGAAGGCAGATGCTTAACCTACTAAGCCATCCAGGCACCCAGTATTTATCCTCTTTATGCCCAAATATCTCTCTTAAGTGGGAATACTAGTAGTACCTGCACCACAAGGTTGTTACAAAGAGTAAGGTTAGGTCATATTTGTAAACTACTGAGAATAGTGTTTGGGATACGCCAAACATACCTGAACAAAAAGATTTCCAAAATACAGTTAGGAGGAAAAAGCAACATACAGAACACTGTGCGTGGTTTACAATTTGTATATACTAAAAAAGGGGAGCAGGGAGATAAGAATATATCATCGTAACTCAGGAATCTTTATATAAAAGAAAGATTAGTAGGAGAAAGTGGAGAGACTGGGGATGTTAGAAGTATGAGATTCTTTTTCACTGCAAACCCTTTTCTACTTTTCAAAAAACTGGTTCATATTAATCTATTCAAAAGATTTAATCAATAAAAAGAATTTTCTGAGGACTATCTAGAATTTTATACCCAATCGTACTATCAATAAAGTGTAAAAACAGAATAAAGATATTTTCAGACTTACAAAGACTCAAAAAACTCACCTTCTCAGGAAGCTACAGGAGGATGTTCTCCAATAAATCAAAAGAATAAACCAAGGAAAAAAGCAAGAAACAGGGTATCCAACACAAAGGGAGAGACAATGAGAATTCCCAGGATAATAGTGAAGGGAAGCTCCAGTTCTAAAGTGTGAGTGTGAGCAGGCTTAAAGCGCAACCAGCCCAGATAGGAACAGAAGGACAGAGGCTCCAGGGGCAATTTCTCTAAGGGGGAGAAAAAAAAAGGAACTGATAGGTTACCTATTTTTGACCATATGGAAAGGTGTTTCATAACTCTGGCAGCAAGTGTGAAATAAACTGGTGGTTATTATTTTTCATTTGCTTAGTTTTCTATATAAGACAATTATTAACCCCAGGAAAACAAAAATAAAAAAAAAAACAAAATACAAAAGAAAGAAAATATAGTCATGGTTTACTATGTGGTGCAACTATGAACAAATTTACCCTGTCATACTAATGTCAACACTGAATAACTCAAAATTATGGACTAAGTGGTTGAATGTGAATACCTGTGTGTGTGTTTGTATCTGTGTGTGTTTGGTTAAGGGAAGGGGTATGAAAAATAAAGCCTCATCTTCCACAGTACAAAGTCATTAGCTGAGTTAAATGCTGGGGGAAAAAAGTCAAGAAATAGTACTATAAGCATATTAATTTTTAAATAAATAAATGCCAGAAGAAACAGCCAGAAGTTTTTTTCCCTAATGTCATCTTCTCTTCATTTAGAAAAATTATCGCGAAAAATACATATTGAGTTTTTCTTTTTAACTGTGAAGAAAGGGAAGTGAACATGAGTTCTGTGGTCAAAAAAACTCCCTCAAGAAATATTTATGTATCATTTATCTTTATTTATTAATAAATAATTAATGTTATTTATTAACAGAGGTAACGTTCCTGAAATGTAACTTACACTATAGTGACAACAGCTATAATACTGTTCCACCTGTCTCTGACAGTTACTACTTAGTACAGACATCAACTCTACTTCTTTCTTGAACATATGGTAACTTTAACTTGCAAATGAGGCAGAACTAAATGACAAATAATGTAAGGTGGTGGTGTCATTGATATGACTGCTATAAATAATGCCCTTTAATAGCAGATAAGGGGCACACAACAATTAGACCTGTCTGAAGTCTCTAAACTGACTACAGTAAACTAAACTGATCACACTTCAAAAAGGAGATAGGGCAGAGACAGTACTGATAGTCATAAAATGTTCCTTCCTGTACAAACCACAATGGAGACTTTTAATAGTATCTTTTCTGTACGTGTATGTGTGTGTGGAATCCCTAAGAACAACCAGATCTAGGCTATAGTTAAAAAGCAGCATCCCAATGCCTAACACAACAGGCTTAAAGGTCACTTCACATGAGAATTTTTCTCTTTTTCCAAATAAAACCAGTAAGAATAAGGAAAACTCATTCCTGTTAGCGCCCCTGATTGAAAACATATTGTAAAATACTATAAATCCTTACTCCGGCCTCTCATTGATTGTTCCCAATTTTGCTAGAAGCCTAAACAGTCTTCCATTTTGAACCTCCTATAAAACATTTTAAAAAGAAAGAGAATATTAATATTCCAGTAAACTGAACATAAAAGCAAAATTTTACAAAGCTGGTAACCTACACCAATATTACTTTTAAACAATAAATCCTAAAATCCCCACCTTTTGGTTATAGCTTTGAATATAATATTTCCATTTCATTCAACATTATTACTCAAGAAGATCATGCAGCTGGCCATTTTTAAGAATGGTTAAAGTAACTTACATGAAAGAAAAAAATCAAGATTGTGTCAACTGATGTAGCAAAATTACGAAGCAAAAAAGAAAACAAATGCCCAGAGGACATAAGCAATCAAAATACTGACCATTAAGTTTGGACAAATATATCTGAAATGGTCTTAGCCAATTATGTAATATATTTAGCACAGAAATTACTATGTTTTATATCTCTCTACACATATAGGTGTCAAGTATGTATATCTCTTTTTAACTAGACTCTTTACCTTTGCAAGGTCTTCCTCTATGACATCATTTCTCATTTGAGCAGCATCCAATTGAGTATAAAATCGAGCACCAATCATGGGCATGATGTCATTTACACTTCGCATCCTGTTTTGGTCAGTCAACAAATACCTGGTGAAAATAAAGAAGAATCACTTGAATGCTAAACATGTAATTTAAAGAACATAACCCACAAGCACACAGCTGTTGCTGCAACCATTGTATTAGTGTACATAAATTTAAAAACATTTTTCCATGCAAGTCAAGTTCACTTTTAAGACTTAATGATTTCTCTGGAAAATTTTAAGAGCCAATAGAAGAAATATGTCTCTTTCTCTACATTTTTGCTCTTATGAAAATGAGAAAGGAAAGTTGAGTAGGGTTATTACACTTAATCACCCTTCCTTATAATAGTGGGACATGAAAAGACTGTTACCAACTTTTTTGGAGGGTGAAATTAGGGGGTGGCTGTAAGTGAAGAGATTTTTCCATTGCTCTTCAAAATAATTTTTGAAACTAAAACTGGGTCTTCAATTTTGATAAATCAAACAAGGCTCAACTTTTTAGGAAGCTGCCTTCTGCTCTGCAACTTCATTTACCAGTTGTCAAGGTATATTTATTTCTGAGAAATCTTCATGCACTAACATAAATCAGAAGAGATCAGTTCAGTTTCTTCTACCATTAGAACTGAGGCAGACAAATACTACATTTCGAAAAGTTACCTGCTAGAATACAAAGATGACCATGACCTGTTACTGCCTATCCTGACAGATGAGCCATTTCCTAACCATTCTCATTAAAGTAGCCTCCCCCTCTTGCACTCTCTGCTTATAATTCTTATTTTCTTCATTGGACTTAGCACTACCTGCAAACACCTTATTTGTTTACATGTTTATTACCTCCTCCCCATTAGGGTGGAAGCTCCAGAAGTTGGGGATTTTGTTCATCTTGTTCACAGTATCTTCAGTCTGGCACAGAATAGGCATTCTTTTGTTGAATAAAACATTCCTGTGGATAATCTACGTCTTAGCTATTTATCTGTAATTACTGACATATTTATATCTAACTACTTAAAGTTATTACAAGCTTTTTGACGCTGGCAAGTTACTCTACCTCTCCATGCCTCAGTTTTGTCATCTCTACAATGGAGCTAATTTATAGGGTTATTAGGAAAATTAATTCATTCGCATCAGTTCAAAAGTGCCTGATACATGGTCTGTTGCTCCATAAAGCTGTTATTAGTATGAAAGTATAGCTTCTTAATTTACTTTTTATTAAGGAAAATTTCAAACACTTATAAAAATAGGTAGATTAGTATAATGAATGTCCATGTGTACCCATCACCTGGTTTTGATAATTATTTTTTTTTTTAAAGATTTTATTTATTCATTTGACACAGAGAGATTACAAGTAGGCAGAGAGGCAGGCAGAGAGAGAGGAGAGAGGAGGAAGCAGGCTCCCCGCCGAGCAGAGAGCCCGATGTGGGCCTCGATCCCAGGACCCTGGGATCGTGACCTGAGACGAAGGCAGCGGCTTTAACCCACTGAGCCACCCAGGCGCCCTAGTTTTGATAATTATTAACATACGGCTAGTTTGTTACAATTATATCCTTTACTTGCAGTTTTTTAAAGAGAAAATTTGGAGATTACTACTTGAGATTATTTGAAAGATCCTAGATGTTGCAAATTAAGGCTAGGAATCACTGTGTGAAAATATATGAAACAAATATTTTCATTTGAAAGAGTAATCATCTGATTATTAATAGGAACACTAGGCAACTACTGGCTTCCAGTACTCTGTCACGAGCAGGACATTTACACTAGTGTAACAAAGCACAGGTGGAAAGCCCCATCCTCTCCTTCAATTCCATATCCAGGACTAGTCCAAAAAAGAAACTGAGCCATCCAAGACTACAAAGAAAAATCAGAAGGAACAGCTTAAAACTAAGACACTAAGATCATTGTGTTCCAACTGCTTCTAGGACAGAATAGGAAAAATGTCAAGAGATAGCCTAGCATCAGTTCTCTAGAATAACTCAGAATAAGAATTATGGTTGTCCACTCTCTAGAATTCCCTAATGTTAGATGTATCTTAGACAGGCGTGTGTCTAAGTCCTTCTGTGGTGACTGCACTCCACAGTGGGTTTCTCCTAAGTCAAATACATTTCAACCCTATACTCAAAGACTTCTTGAGAGTCTGAAGATGCTGGAGTAGAAGCAAAGGGACCTTGACGAACATGCTTTCTGGGATGGATGTTTTGGCCACAGAGTCCATAACTGGATTGCATCTGAGGTTTATTTATGACAGCTTTCAGAGAGATACCAATCACTCTCTAGAGTAGCACTGTCTAACAGAACTTTCTGAGATTATAGGATGTATTAGCCAGAAGCCACATGTGGCTTTCGAGCTCTTAAAATGTGGCTAGTGCAACTGAAGAACTGATTTGTTTTATTTTAAACTTAAAAAGTTTATGTAGCTAGTGAATACTAATGCAACTTTAGAGGCCAAATGTTTAAAACATCAATAACTAAATACATTGGTATATGAATTTATTCAAAGAAATATATACTTAAAAATAAAGAAATTAAAAGTTAACTGTGTTCTACCTGATTCTGAATAGTAATAACTAAAATAGAATCACTATTAAAAGGCCTTTATGAAAAAGTGGTCTTATCTCATATGATCATTACATGCAGTTAATCATATAGTAAAACTTACAAAATCAGATTCTTCAGGTCAGAGGAGTAGTTGATTGTCACCAGTTCCATGGCTTTCTGTAAATTCTCTCGCTGAATTCCTGCCAAAGAGTTGCAAGCCAAAGCCAACACAACTTTTCCTAATGATATCAGATCTGCTTGCTGACATGAAAGAATAAATATAACTTTTAATTTTTATTTTATAAGATACAAATATGATATACTGACACTACTGCCAGCACCTTTACAAAAAAGCTGCAGAACTCCCAGCACAGGGTTCTCAAATACTGGTGTTCAGAATCACCTGGGAGCTGTAAGATAGTTTCTGAGCCTCTCCACCAGACATTCTCATTCACTAGGTCTGGGTGAGCAGGCCCAACATTTTAAAAGCACCCAGACAATTCTGATGAATGTAGCTCCAAAAAACGTTACTCTGAGCAATTCACAGGCCAACTACAGAATTGCTGCTTTAAATTTTTTTTTAATTTTTTTTATTTAGACAGAGCTGTCATTCTTATTATTATAAGAAATTTAAGGCTGGTTACTATATACTCGCTTTACTTTGATCATTACAACTTATAGTATGCCCCCTTTTCACTTTCCATTATACCTAAAATACAGTGTGAGTTTGAAGAATTATTTGAAGAAAAGTTATTCCATTATTCTGAACAAAACATAACCATTACCTGATTTCAGAGCATGTTTTTTAGAACATCGAAAATGCTGCAAACCCCAATGATATCCTGTCCGCCCTTGTTTCCAAATAGATAATTTTTCCTTGTATTATAACAGATCTTTGAGAGCTCTGTAACCACCTGGTATCTATCTATTTATCTATCTATCTATCTATTTACCTACCTACCTATCTATCTATCTACCTACCTACCTGTTTATTTTTTAAGATTAACCACTCTGAGGCTTTCCTTCTAAAAGAATTTTCAAAAGACAGCTAGCTGAATTGAGGTAAGCTCTCTATTACCGATTATAACTCCAGGAAACAGAATGGTTATCCAAAGTGGCCCTCTTTGACAGGCAACTATAATAATTATATGCCTAGGAGAATGGAATAGCTCAGAGTTAAATACAATCATTTGAAGTAATTTCAACAGAAAACTGTAGATCTTCAAGATCTTAGACCTGATCTGTATTACTGGATACATTTACTGAATACTGGTTTAGTATGAAAAGTTTTCAAATCTAACTATACATTAAAATCATCCGAGGAGCTTAAAAAAAAAACACCCTGTAACCATCCCTTTACCCCAATTCTGGTGTTACCAGACTGGAGTAAGATCTAGGTATTAGTATATTTCAAAGTTTCCACAAGAATTCTGGTATGCAGCCAGGGTTGAGAATCACTGGTTTCGTGGAATGTTTATAAATGGTATAGTTGCAGAATAGGTGAATTTTTGAAGGCAGTCACTAATGAAACTTTAGCATTATACAGCCATCCTTAAAATTTTATCCAAATAATAAAGTATAAAGAATAAGTCAAACTCCCATTACTAAAACAACATCAAAAATATCCAAATTCAAAAATTTATCCAAAACTAGCATTGGTCAATCTGACACTTTGAACATGAGATCCTATAACCAGTGGAAAACGGATTAGAAAAACTACTTTGACTCTATCAGAATAAGAGATGCCAAGGATTTATGTTAAAGAAACTTTTTACAACTTCATTTGTGGTACAGAGTTAGGAGCCCAGAAAAGGCAGGAGGGGAGGTGGCATGGGAGGGAGCACTATTACTGTTGCCATCATTTCTGTTCTCCAGAGGGCAATGCCATGAATGAACTCAAAAAGGAATCCCCTCAATCATTCTCAAGGTCAAGTAAAATATTCCAAGTTATAGTAATGAAACCATAAAAATGCAGTACGTGTAAATGCTAAATGTAAATTTCTGTAAGTGTTTTAATCCTATATCTTCAGCAAACTGAAGGCTGCTATTAGTTACCAAGTATTTGAGCAGCATGTACCAACACACTGCCTCCCAACCCTTAAAATAATAGAATTTTCAGTCTGGCTCCACCCTGAATTGATGCTGTAACTAAACCTCCCACCTAGAACATTCCAGTACTTCCTATTATGAGAAGGAAAACATATCCAAGATAGCCGAAGGACTGGATGGGTTTTTAAAATAAGAACATCTGATTTTGAATACATCCCACCAACTTTCTAAAGCTGACTGAAGGTGGGAATACCCATTTTTAGAAATAAAGTATACACATCACATAACCCAGGTTAAATTAGAAATTATTTTCAGAGGTTAATGAAGTCCTGTTTAATTAAGAGTTTAACATTATGAAAGCTCAGTAACTCTCCTTTCCTTATTTGCCAGCTAAATAATTTTCCATTTGTTATTTTGCTTCTTACCTCCATCTGGTTTTTCCCCCCATTTGTTGAATTCTGGAGGTTTTCCCCCCACTCATTTTCAGTTTCTTCCTGATTCTTGATTTCTTGATTTTTCTCTGATTCTATCTATGGCTCTACTTATGTCCACTTTACTGAAAGTCAGTCTCTATTCACGTGTCTGAAACAGACTATGAAAAATAGACTACAAGAAACAATGCACTCCTTTCTCATGTACCCTCTTCTCTAAAATCACAATCCCCCATTGGGACTATCTTTAATTCTCTCCTTTACCTTACTATAAGCTATATGAAAAATCTTCCACACATACATCACCCGCCCCCCAAAAAATAAAGGAAAAAAAAAAAAGAAAAAGAAAACCTGAGATATCCTTTACTGCTGGAAAATAAAAGGAAGGTGATGACTGGCTGAAAGCAGCCTGAGTTTATGAATGAAGGCAGTTTCTAACTTACCAATCAATTGTCCCAAATGCTTACTTAAGAGTTGTTTGTTTGGAACTATAGGATTACTTTTTCTTAAAAAGAGTTGTTTTCCAAGGTAACTACACAACCACTAACATAACTGAAATAATGTATATTCACAAAGAAAAAAGGGAAGATAATACTTCTATGATACAGAAAACCAAAATCAAACTAGTCTTATACTAGTAATTTTTTTTAAGAACTCTATTCAGAATAGGGAAGAATGAGAGCCTTAAGGCTGTACTTGTAAAATAACAAAGCTGTACAGTGTTTCATTTTTTAATGTGGACATGGGGTTTCCTGATACTTGCAACAGAGTTAGGTGGCACTGATTCTAAATAATGTCTAATTTCTCCTCAAAAATTTAATATTATTTTCCCGGAGACGTACAGATCACTAGTATTTCAGTCAATAATCAGTCACTTTTAGAAGTACAGAGATTAGGAAGAAAATCTCCAGAGCTAGTCAGTTAGGCACCAGGTATAAGAAGATAAGAAGGAGAGTCACTAAGAACCACCACCCTAGATAAGAAAGAGGGAGCAAATCCCCTTAGGCAGAAGAAAGCTGCTGCTGGGGGGGAAAAAGTAGTCAAATTCTTCTGTGTGGTGCCCACTAGATGGTGCTACCAACCAGGACAGCTTGGCTGCTGCTGAGTTTGGCTGGGCAGGAGCAGAGGGGAAGGAAGATGTGAAAAGTCTGCATACACCTCAAAGTGATGAGTGGGAACTGTACTGTTCCTGATTCTGCAGTAAAAGAAGAGGTTTACACATGAATTGGATTACTAGGCACTACTTAGACACTACTAGTTCTCATTCTTTTTCTTTTTGTTCAGAAATTTTGGCTGATAATATAAAGCAAACTAAAATCTTTTTTCGACGATTTAAACAAAAGAAGTCGAAATGAGAAGGCAATGAAAAAGTAAAGTGTTTTTCTCCTTGTTTCTCCATGTACTTAAGAGATTCTGCCTCGTATCAAACCTCTATCAGTTAATACATGTCTAGAAACACGAAAAATTCCTTACACAAAAATTAACACTGTCTTAAAACGGCACCTGCATATCCTCTAAAAAATGTGACATACTGCAATAATGAATGATATGAAATAATTATTTTACAGAGCCGTGTTACTTAATCAAGGCAAAAGCAACTACACTTAACATTCCCTGCAGAGACAGGGTCTTACTCTCCTATGCCTCGTATGAATCAAGAAGTATGAAATAAACAGCTAAAAATATAAAAGGGTCTTAAATCTACACTATCATTGTGACTAGAATAGAGTCAAATTCTGAATATATACAAAAAGTGAGTATGCAAAAGAAAAAATTTAGAAAATGGCAATACAACAATATTGCTTTGAAAATACTTCTAAAATTTTTGGGTTGGTAGGGGGACAATATCTACAAGTAAAAATAACAGCTATGATTTCAACACATTAAAGAAGTGAAAAATGTCATTTAATATAATTTATTCAACTAATTACAATTAATCTGTTTTAATCTGTGCTGAGGAAAAATTTCCCCATCGCATAAAGACATTTTCATTTGAACAGTTAGTCTTTGACACTGTCATTAACTTTCTATATTCCCACTTGTAAGGGCTCTATACTACATACATCACAATGAATAAGAAATACATGTTCAAAGTTGGCACAGAGACACCCCCCGAATAAATTGAAATATAGACTTAAAACCCCAGAAACACTTTAAAATAAGCAAAATCTGTCTTAAAAGAAAATCAAGCCTTAAGTTATTAAGGAAGTATCCATGTTCGTTCTTACTCACCTGGTATTGAGCCATTAATGCCAATGGATTATTATTCTGACTGTTATCAAATGTTAAAACATCAAAAACTCCAACACAATTTACTCGCAACCTTTAAAGACCAGAGAATTTAAAGAAAATTATTAAAATGAGATTTTTAAAAAATTTAACATTTCCTATATTATTAAGGAAGGATCTTGGAATATTATCTAGTCTAACCTCCCCATGTAACCTCTATCAAACACCACTTTAGAGATGAGTTGGAAAGTAAGGCTCATAAATACTAAGTGACAGGCCTATAAGGTTATAGAAGCCAGAAACAGATAAAGTCAGGACTACAACTCACATCTTTGACTACCAGGCCACTGGTCTTTTCACCACACCAAGCAGCTTCTTTATCAGTCACTCATGAAAGAGAACTAATTAGCTTTCTCATATTTGCTGAAGATGTATTAGACACCACTCACATGTAGTCATTCAATTTTACATGTATTAATCATTTAATCCTCTCAATAATCTTACGAGAGAGATACCTTATATATGTGGAACAGATAATAATAGTACCTGTCTTACAAGGTTACTGCATACCCAGAAGTTACAGAACTTGCTCAGGAACATATAAATAGCAACTAATAGACTTAGAATATGATGAACCCAGACAACCAGGTACCAGATCTTCAGCTCTTTACGCTATGCTGCCCAAGGTAACTCTCAAAATTACAGCAATTCAACTAAAACTCCGGTCAAGTCAAGGGCTGTTACTTAACTTTGTATCAATGGTTCTCAAAGCGGGGGACCCAGTGAACAGCAACAGCATCACCAAAGAACTTGCTGGAAATGTAAAGTCTCAGGCCTACTGAAGAAGAACTCTGAGGTGGAGCCCAATAAAGTGTGGTTTTTAATGAACCTTCCAGGTAACTCTGTTTCATGCTACAATCTGAGAACCATGGTTATACAAAGAAAAGGTATATTGATATTATGTCTATATCCCCCCAACCCTAACTATATATACTTCCCAAACCCTTACAAGATTCTTGGTTAATAACCAGGCATTTTATTAAGAATTCAACACTTTTTTTTAACTTATAAATGAACTCAAAGTCACAGCAGTTGTTCTAGATGGAATATATGGAAAGGTAGAATTAAAACAAATCATAAGTTTACTAAACTGTCATAAGTTAGATGTTCAATAACGAAGCCAAAACTCAAAATGCTAGTACCTTGTTTTGCCAGTTATCAGAATCTTTGTTGGGTCCATAACTCGACACGCCAAACCTGCTGTGTGAATGGTACGCAATGCAGAACTCAGTTGGACAATATATGCCCAAATAAGAGACTCTGGCAATAATCCTGCATGCTGTCTGGGCAATGGTCCATCATGCTGACCTACAAAGCAAAAATGACACCTTTTAAATAACAAACTAAAAGACTAAAACATCAAACTAAAATTAACCAAAAAAAATCATGTATCATGGCACAACCTGTCAATTTATTTATTTCAAAGATTTTATTTATTTATTTATTTATTTGAGAGAGAGAGGGAGGGAGAGCGCACGGGGAAGAGTGAGAGGGAGAAGAAGGCTCCTCACTAAGCAGAGAGCCCTATGCAGGGCTAGATCCCAGGTCCCCGGGATCATGACCTGAGCTAAAGGCAGACGCTTAAGCAACTGAGCCACTCAGGCATCCCGCAACTTGTCAATTTATACATACACACATACATACATATATATTTATATATACAAGTTTATATAAATATATTAATATATAAACATAAACTTCTATTTATATATTTACTAATATATAATAAGTTCAGTCTATTAGTAAGAATCTATTAGTAAGAAATTAAGAGACAAACCCTAATTTCCTATTTATAAGATTATATTTTTATACTGTTAGCAGCAGCAGGGCTCTCACTAAAGTGCTCTTTTCTGTGACCACTGAAATTACCGAATAAACAAAATTATTTAAAGAATTTATATTTACTTAATTAAGAACCAAATAAATGTAAATTCTGAATAAAAACAGGAATGGTGAAGATTATTATTTTACTTAAAATAATCCTAAGCCTATATTATTGTTCAGACAGGTAAGAACTGTTCATTCTGTGGCTTGAAAGAAAAATAAAAGTCTCTACCATCATTTACGGTGAATATTTTCTTATTTTCCATAAACTTCCCAGCCTCCTCTCTTACAGCCACGTCAGTTAGACAGGATGGTATGCAACTCGTAAAAATATAAATGTAAAACACTGAATATCACTTATGTCTAATAATGAAACAAAAATAATCCGATCTACCCAATTTTAATAATAATAATAATAAGTAATAATTTTGATACTATCAGTTCTTTTTTTTTTAAGAGACAGAAAGAGAACAGGCACACAAACAGAGGTGGGAGGGAGTTGGGAACAAGAAGGGAGAGAGGAAGAGGAGGAGAGACTCTTAAGCAGGCTCCAATGCAGGGCTTGATCTCATGACTCTGACTGAGATCATGATTTGAGCCAAAATCGAGAGTTGGGCGCTTAACCAACTGAGCGACCCAGATGTCCCTGAACTCTTGTTTAAGTGCTTCTTGAGGGAGCCTGGGTGGCTCGACTGGTTAAGCGACTGCCTTCAGCTCACGTTATGATCCCAGATTTGCAGGATCCCTCATCAGGCTCCCTGCTCAGCAGGGAGTCTGCTTCTCCCTCTGACCCTCCCCCTTTCATGTTCTCACTCTCTCAAATAAATAAATAAAATCTTTTTTAAAAAAGTGTTTCCTGATACTATTTCCTGGGTCACTGTTAATCCTTAGGTCAGTGGAAAAGGAGCCACATAAATTTAATAAAGATTTTTTAATTATTTCAGGGAATATGACCTTATAAATTCAAGTGTTCTTGTGATTGTAAACAAATTTTTTGTGAATTAGGTATAAAAGTAACACAGTTAAATGCTTAATTGCAGAAATAATAAAGAGCAAATTTGTGGACTGGGATAACATTTCCAAGAAAAAACAAATACAAAATTCAAAAACTGCTTTCCCTCAATTTCAACAGGCTGAAGATAATACAGTCTGGAAAATAGTGTTAAATAACTCAAAAAGTGGCTCTAGTGATAAATGCCAAGACATCGTCAAAGATAACTATGAAGAGTTTATATAAAACTATTTAATAAATGTGGTAATAAGGAAAAAGAGTGTTTATAGCAAACACAGTGCTTGCTTACTCTGTGCCAGATTGTCTTAACCTTTATATTGTTAACAGCAGCAGAGCCCCTCTGTGCCATTTTAAACCTCTCATCACAACCCCTATAATACAGTATGGCACGATTATTATTCCCATTTTCTAAATTAGTATATTTCTTGTCATATGTAATCTTTTACTTTGTACCAAGTTAAATAGTATAAGAAAACATTAGACTTCGATGTCTCTCCAAAAGTTTATACACACACTTTTTTCTTCCTTTAACATTCACAATAGGAAAACCGACAACTGCCTTGTATGAGAAGTTACTACAAATTGAAGTATATACAGTATGTCCAGGGAAATTACTACTATTCAAACGATATTTCCAAATATCAGAAAAAAGAATGGCTCCTGTGAAAATGTAAACATAATATATCAAATAATCAGTCAACACCAAAAATAAAGATTAAAAAACAAACAAACTAGAAAGGAATGCTATAATCAGTAGTTCTCAACAGGGGATCAATTCTGCTCCTTAGGTAATATTTGGTAATGTATGGAGATATTTTTGGTGTCACTACTGGAGAAGGGGCTTGCTATTGGCACCTAGAGGGTAGAGACAAAGGCCGCTGCTTAACATCCTGGAATGCACAGGACAGCCTCCACAAAATCATTATCCACCCCTAAATGTCAACAGCGCTGAGGTTGAGAAACCCAGCTATAAATTAAAGCCAACAGTCATCTCACAGGTGTTACTACTAAAATAAACTCACAGAACTACAGCTATATTCATCTATAGGAAAAGTTATACCACATCCCCTTCAACAAAATTATGTATGTGTCCACAGATGACACGGCAAAAGGAAAAAAAATGACCACACCATATGACCAGATTTTTAACGTGGAAACAGCCATGTAACCACAGCTTTCTTCTTCCAACTGTCAGAAAGCAAAGTTACAAGTAAACAGAAGTAATATATTTTTATCCACAATTCAGAGTCCTTAAAGGAGTCACAATCCAAAAGATACTATAATGTGGACTCACATCTTTCTTCCTCTTTAATTTCTCTCAGTACGTATTCAAGAAAATCTTTAAGAAATTAAAAACCACAGTAAAAAAAACGCAATCGTTTGTCAACTTCAATAATAAACATTTTTTAAAAAGAATTCAATGCTTCTTTTCCTGTCCCCAAACGAGAGAATGAGATGTACATCTTCCTTCCCAAATACATAAGTTAATTAACAGACATCTCAAAATGGACCTACTTTTACTCTGAAGCTATTTTACCCTTTAATAAATATTTATGAGAACATAATTACAATATTTTGGTTCTTTGAACTACAAATACTGGAAAGGGGAAAGAAATATTCCCTGCTTAAGTAAATGCTACCTGAGAATTTATTTTGAAGACTAATTCCTTAAGTAACATGGAGTCCTACCTTTAAAAATAAAAAGCATCTGTTTAGGGAAATCATTTCATAAATGCTATATAGTCACACTGGACTATAAGTCATTAAGTTATATTTAGAAAATATAAAACTTACGGGGAAAATACTTAAAATAAATGAAAGATGCAATGACACAAAATGATAAAAGGAAAAGGAAATGATGTGAAAGGAGACCAACAAAACAAAACAAAACAAAAACCAAGACTGGAAAGAAATACACAAAGAGATAATAATGGTTGTACTTTGGGCAGTGAAGCTACAGGCATCATTCTCCAGTCTTTCTTGAGAAAGCACTGTATTTTTAAAGGAAAAAAAATGTTTAAAAGGAAAAAACTTCTATCGTATTCTCAGTTATTTAGACTTCAGATACCTCCAATGAGTCTTTCACATCCCATCTTCATCTCAGTCTATACACACACTACACATTTCCCAGCTGGTTACAGACTGACTTCAATTCTTTGAGACATTTCTTTTTAAAATGCACTATGACTACAGGGACAAATTTACATGCATTTTAAAATACAAAACTACTCTTTCACAGAGCAAAAGCCTTTGTTAAAATATAACGCGCTTGCATCTTTTTTCTTACCCCACTTTCTCTTTGTGAAATAGGCATCAGCATTAGGGTCATTAAAATGTCTGCTCATCATAGTCTCTCCTCCAGCATGGAAATCATATGCAAACACAAGAGCTTAAAATAAAACACAAACACTCATTACTACAATCTGGCTTCAAATAATAAGCCCATAAGCAGAAACACAAGTACAAATTACTCACAAGGCTCTGCAAATGCTTTAGTGGTAAATACTTCACGCAAGGTTACAATATTTGAGTGCTGAATTTTTTTCCACATATCGACCAACACCATACACTTCGTGTTAACAAGACGAAAACCTGAAAAAGAAAATCTTTTCGACTCAACTGTAAATGACATCTCCCTTGTATTCCATCAGAAATGTGAAGAAAAAGCCACGTTATGTATCATTTGTGAGCTACTAATTTCCAAATGAAATAATAAATTTATTTATTATCCTTTAAACTTGCATATTAAGTAAATAAATATATGCAGGAATATTTCAGTAATCTTAGCCTCACTAACATGCTTCAAAAAGAGGATAATTTATCTTCCTTACCATGTATCCTCCGAAGGCAATATGGCAGATCATCTTTGCTATTTACAGCTTTGTAGCAAGATGTAATGTATCCAAAATTACTTGATTTCTGTATCCGGTTGGGTGGTGGCAGTGGTTCTAGAGGGAATAGGCTATGGTAGCTGTCAACTTCTGTAGGGACTGCTAGAGTAATTCATAGGAAGACAACTTTAACTTCCTGATATTCATCAAGCTCTCAGAGTAATAAAGAACCCCAATCTACCATAAACCACTGGTATCAAAACATACTTTTGAATTCTGGAAGTGTCACTATTCGTAACAATTCTATAAAACAAACTGGTTTCACTATAAATAAAAATAAGCATTTAAAACAACGAAAGAACAACCAGATTTCATATACTCGAAAATATTTCTTATCCCTAATAGCACAATACAAGTCTTTGTTTCTCAGTTATTAGAAACAATTTGTGTTGTCACTTAGAGATGTTAAACATTTGATTCTGATGTTGAATAAAAATCAAGATAGATTCTGCTTCTATAAACAGTTTAATTTACGCAAAATATATTTAGACAGTGGTGTTAAGCATATGAGTTCTTGGTTGTTGTTTTTTTTTAAGATTTTATTTATTTGACAGAGAGAAAGAGATCATAAGTAGACAGAGAGACAGGCAGAGGGAGAGGGGGAAGCAGGCTAGCAGGCTCCCTACTGAGCAGAGAGTCCAATGTGGGCCTCAATCCCAGGACCTTGAGATCATGACCTGAGCTGAAGGCAGAGTGCTTAACCCACTGAGCCACTCAGGCACCCCCAGTTCTTGTTTTTTAAGGCATAAAGAAATTCAAAACAAGTAACATTAAATTAAAGCATATTTATAACATGTCTCTGTGTGTATGTATGTGTAAATATGGCAATCTATCAAAACTTTCAACCATAGGGTAGAACAGCTACCTATTAATCCCTAGCAAAATATAAAAGAAAGAAAATGAAAACAACTTTATCATCATGCTTTCCATGTTCGTCAAAGTAAGAAATATTATGTTTAAGAATAACCGGGATAGGGGCGCCTGGGTGGCTCAATGGGTTAAGCCTCTGCCTTCAGCTCAGGTCATGATCTCAGGGTCCTGGGATCGATTCCCGCATCAGGCTCTCCGCTCAGTGGAGGGCCTGCTTCCCTCTCTCTCTCTGCCTGCCTCTCTGCCTACTTGTGATCTCTCTGTCAAATAAATAAGTAAAAATCTTAAAAAAAAAAAAAAAAGAATAAGCGGGATAATGCATTGGAATTTGCTCATGATACTCTCGTTAGGCATTGAAAAAAACTATTTATCTTGAATCCCAATTTGTTGTTTCTTATAAAGACTAAATGTACTCAGTGGCTGGTTTCTCTACAGAGTATAGGCAATTTCCTTTCTGTTATTGGTTTTACAATTCAAAACAAGAGTTTTTTAATGCTTCACATACAATCAAATTACATTTTCCAATTAGACAGTTTCCATTCTGTTAAATATCTTGAGTGACTTAGGAATGTTGATGATATTTCAAATGAAAAGCAAGCTAAGTGAACATGCAAAATATGCACAGAAAATCATCTATGGAATACAGCAAAAACTTAAACAATTGTAATCTCTGAGGGGGAGGATTTTTATTCTCTTCTTTACACTAGTCCATACTTGCCAAACTTGTTACAATAAATATGTTTAACACTATTCTTATTTTTTATTTTTCATTAGAGAGAGAGAGAACTGTACATGTAGGCAGGAAGGGGGAGGGAGGGCAGAGGGAGAGGGAGAGAATCTTAAGCAGGCTCCATAACGACTGCAGAGCCCGATGCAGGGCTTTATCTCATAACTCTGAAATCATGACCTGAGACAAAACCAAGAGTCAGACACGTAGCCAACTGAGCCACCCAGGCGCCCCTCTTTAACACTATTTTTAAAACACAGCAATAAATCACCTTTAAAAAACAGACAAAAACAACTAATAATTTTTTACTTATGACTGTTAAGAAATACATATGAAACCCTATGAAGAAAACTGTCATTCCAGAAGACAGGTTCAAAATGACCCCTCTTGCCTTTGCTAAATTCTTACATTCACTAACTCTTAGTTTTTGAAACCATAGGAGACAGAATTCTCTATTCATGAGTAAGGATAATAAGGATCACATGTCTAGAGAGCGAGCTGGGATGCAAACTCTGGACTGATTTTTTATAGTCTTGTGCTCTTAACCTCCAGACAGTATTTTGGCCATAGTGCAAAACAAACACTGATTCAATCTAACTTTCAAAACAAGGTCAAGTAGCACGTTCTTCCGAAATAAAGCTGTACAAGGGAGGTGTATACACACAGGAGAACATAGCTGTAATTTTTGTCCATTTATTATTTTAATGATCAGTGTAATTTCCACATACAGATGATGAATAAATTTTGTTTCCTGGTTATTTCATGAGGAGCATCTAATAAGAGGAAGTCATTAATTTCAAAATAGTAAAAATGTAATGAGTGCCTGCTATGTATTGGAGAACCCATATTAGTGAAATATAGGTTCTTATCAAGACGCTTAGAAAAAAACGATAGAGATTTATAGAAAACATAATATAGTACAAGGAAAATAGCTATGAAACAAGTGCAACTCACTGTGGCACTGGTCCTTAAACTTTAGCACCCCTCAGAATCACAGAGAGGATTGTTAATACAGTTTGCTGGGCCCAGTGTTTACTTAGTCGATCTAAAGTAGGACCTAAGAATTTGCAATTCTAACAAGTTTCCAGGTGATAAAGAAAGTCGCTGCTGGGTCAAGGACCACATTTTAAGAACCACTACACAGGAAAACAGGAGGGAGCCATTCCCGAGGACACCAGGAAAGATATAACAGAAGATTTGGTACAAACACTACAAACTGAAAGATGAGACTGCTTTCAGTGAGGTAAAATGAACTGAAGAGTGCTTTGCTTTATGGGGAGGGAGTAAAGAGAACCACTACCACCAAGGCTTGAATGTGTACACGGTGTTCAGAAACTGCGAAATCTCACGTGGTGGGAGAATACAGTATACCACAGAGGAGGAGCAAAGTGGAGAAAAAACTGAGAGAGTTATGTTGGGACTGGATCAGAGGGAAATTTAAATGCTATACTAAGGACCTGAAACTCACTATGCCAAGCAGCGGCACTCATAGCATCACTGTGACAAAGAGAGTCAATGAGGGACACAATCAACTAAAAATCTGACACTCTTAACTCCTTTATTCCTATTTGTACTTTTAAACAAGGTATGTTGAATTCTCTACATTACAGGAAAAAAACAAAACAAAACTGTGGATCAGTAGAAAACTAGGCACTAACCAAAGGATATCCTTCCAGTGTCTGATTCTAATGCTATGAGAGGTATTTTACCCCTCTGTAAACTGTAGTTACCCCTCTTGTAACTGCTAGCAGTGCAAAATAACTCCTGTCCTCCTCTATGAAAAGCCAGCTTTCACATTCATTTCAATATTCCTGCTCTATAATAGGTCTTATAAACAGTTCCCCATGACTTAAATAAAATCTTCAAATGCTTATTTTTATGTTTGTATATTACGATTTTACCTTGTTTCAGAGAGTCACCTTTTAACACTCTATTTCTCACTCTACCCTGAAATAATCATATGTGGTCTAATATTAACCTTAAAAGCCAAATGTCCCCACTGATGGGACTATTCATTGTTGTTCTGTTCTTTCTTTGTTCCTAGCTCAATTGAACAAATGCACAAAATTAAGTACCCCTTTATGAATAAAAGGGGATCCCTAAATCATTAAGAATCAAAGTAAAGAAAAATCAACTTGGAAGACTATGGACAGAACTGCACTCTTTAGTTCAGTCCCAAGTGTTAGTCTGGGGTCCAAGTCCACCAAATAATACTAAAAATAATGATAAGAAAAGAAAATGTCAGTGTCCTGGATCTACTCAACCCTACCTCCCCTCAAAGAACATAACAGTGTGATAGGCTGATCTAAGACATTGACTGCCTGAGACTCACTCTGGTTTCTTAACCTCACTCAGCACTATGGACATATTGGACTGGATCACGCTTTGTTGCCATGGACTGTTCTGTGTATTATAGGGTGTTGAGCAACCCATTAGTAGCCAGGAGCACTCCACTGCCAGGTGTGACAACCAAAACTGTTCCAGACATTGCCAAATGACCCATGATGGGGAAAATCATTCCTGGTGGAGACCCCCTGTTCTACAGGAAATAAATTATGATTTCAAAGTTGAGAAGTACTGATCTTGTGGAAGTATGAAGTACAGAATGGAAAAGGAAGAGAAAAAAACAGCAAGACCAAACACTAATAAATGAACCAACATGAGATGAAGATTAATAGTAAACATAGGACACGAAAAAGAGAAGTTAGAGCAGTGACAAGGAAAAGAAAGCATTTATTAAAATGTTGAACATGAGGGCACAGAATTGGATTAATCATAACCTTTAGCTTGTGACACCCGAATCACTGGTTCATGTCTACGCAGGGCTTGCTTTTATTTAGTTAATTATTCTTAATACCATAAGAAGCATCTGCAAAGCACTCAAAACAAAAGCTCAGACCTTTTCTTTAACTTACATCTAAATACATGGCTCTCGATCAGGTCCCAGGAATTCACCCAGAGAGCTATCAAACTATTCTGAACACCTACAAATTCCACCGGAGATCGAAGAGAAGAAGAGCAGCAATTCTAGGAACAGAAAATTGACCGCCTTCTGGAAGGTAGGACGTGCGGAGAAGTGAATCTGAGGTGCCGGGAAGATAGACCCCGGGGGGAGGGGCCGGCTGCCGGCAAGGGAGCAAGCAGCGGAGCACAGACTCGGGGCTGTTAGAAGTCGGCTCCACTGAGGGACGTCGCCCCAGAGACCAAGCAGGGGGTGAAGCCCCTGCAGGGACACTGGTCTCAGGACCCACGGGGACACAAAAAGACCAGGGGTGTCTGAGTGCGACCGAGCTCCCAGGTCTCAGAGAGAAGCCGGCGGGAGAGACAGAGCTAAGCTGAGGTGTCTCTCAGCTTGGGGTTACCTTGGGCTGTGATCTGAAGCGCAGCCGGGCCACTGATCTGTGAGCGGGGACCCCACGGGCGGCAGACCCGGAGAGACTCCCTCTTTCCTCCTCCGGGAGGAGCGGTGCGGGAGCGGCTGCAGGAATCTGCCGGGTTCGGAGATTCTAAACGGGGCCGCGCCAGAGAGAGGGACACTCGGTCACAGGCCGGGTGAGCTCGGAGCGCGGCCGGAGACCAGGNACTGCTAAGCAGGGCGCCTGGGTGGCTCAGTGGGTTAAAGCCGCTGCCTTCGGCTCAGGTCATGATCCCAGGGTCCTGGGATCGAGGCCCACATCGGGCTCTCTGCTCCGCAGGGATCCTGCTTCCTCCTCTCTCCTCTCTCTCTGCCTGCCTCTCTGCCTACTTGTAATCTCTCTCTCTGTGTCAAATAAATAAATAA